>CM022947.1:74613962-74731864 GCA_012931725.1 Litsea cubeba
CTTTCAGATATCGAAATATCCTTTTTATACTGCTGTAGGGTGCGTTCTCAGTTGGTGATGCTTGAAATCGAGCCACCATACACACGGCTTTGAGAAGATTCCGGTCTTGTAGCAGTCAAATAAAGCAAGCTTCCTATCATAGACGATAAGTGGTGTGATCAACGGACTAACCTTATCATCTTTGCTTAGCTTTGTGTTCGTTGTCATTGGTGTGCTCACTGGCTTGCTGTCTTCCATGTTAAAACGCTTCAGCAGTTCCTTGATGTATTTCATCTGTGAATAGAAGAAACCATAGTTTCAGCTGCTGAACTTGTAAACCAAGGAAGAACTTTAGTTCTCCAAGCATTGACATCTCAATTCTTTCTTCATCTCTTCAGCAAAATTCCTGCACATTTTCTTCATCATGCCACCAAAGATTATGTCATCGACATAAACAATGACAACCAGCTGTTTGCTCAACTCTGTTTGGACATAAAGATTGCTATCAACTAGTCCTTTTTCCAAAGCCGATCTTGCGGAGATAGAGGGTCCAGCCTTGCATACCACGCCCTTGGCGCTTGTTTCAGCCCATAAAGAGCCTTTTTCAACTTGCACACTAGGTCTGAATTTTGCTAATAAGAAAACCATCAGGTTGCTCAATGTAGACCTCTTCTTCAAGTAATCCATTCAAGAAGGCTGACTTTACATCCATCTGAAATACCTTGAAGGTTTTGTATTGCAGCCAATGCAAGAAACATACGAATGGCTTCCAGACGAGCCACCGGTGCAAAGGTCTCTTCAAATCTATGCCTTCAACTTGAGCATAGCCTTTACAAACAACCTTGCTTTGTTTCGTATGACCTGACCATCTTCATTCAAGCTTATTCCGAAAGACCCATTTAGTACCAATAACATTCTTATCGGTAGGTCTAGAGACTAGTTCCCATGTGGAGTTCTTCTCAATTTGCTCCAACTCCTCATGCATAGCTTTTAACCAACTTTCATCGAGACTGGCTTCAGCCACAGTCTTGGGTTCAATGGTGGTCACAAGTGAGTAATTGCTAACTACACTTTGTCTTGTTTTAACACCGGCCTCAGGATCTCCAATGATTTGATCCTTAGGGTGTTGCTCTACCCAAGTGCTTTTCTTTCTAGGTGTAGCATCCTCTGAGTCATCCTTTGATTTCTCAGAATCATTAGGTTTAGCTACTTCATCATCAATCTCACTCGAGTCCTCATAAACGGGACTGTCATAATGAGTTCCATTCTTGGATTCATGGTTTTCATCAATTCTAACATCGGCACTTTCTATGATTTTTCTGGTCCTTTTGTTAAGACATCTGTAAGCCTTACTAGAGGAGGAATAACCCAGAAATATACCTTCATCAGCTCTTTCTTCAAATTTGCCCGGATTTTGTTCAAGACGCTTGATGTAACACTTGCTACCGAAGACTCTGAAGTGCTTGACTGTTGCTTTTCTCCCAAACCATAGCTCATAAGGAGTTTTATCTTCATGTGGCCTGATCAAGCATCGATTCTGAATGTATACAGCCGTATGGATTGCCTCCTTCAAATATTTGTCAGCTAGCTTGCTCTCAGTTAGCATTGTGCGAGCCATCTCTTGCACGGTGCGATTTTTCCGTTCCACAACTCCATTTTGCTGTGGAGTTCTAGGGGCTGAATATTGTCTTTGAATGCCATGGTGCTCACAATAGTTAGTGAACTCTTCAGATGTGAATTCACCGCCTCGATCAGACCTTAAAATCTTGATACGTTTTCCAAGCATATTTTCAACCTGTGCTTTAAATACTTTAAAACGATCAAGTGCTTGATGTTTATGCTTAAGAAATAATACCCATGTCATACGAGTATAATCATCAATGCATAACATAAAATACTTATCTCCATTGGTGCTTTGAGTTCGCATCGGTCCACAGAGATCAGTGTGCACTAGCTCAAGAGGTTTCTTTTGAATGATGCTCCTTTGACTTGAACATTACCCTCGTTTGCTTTCCCTTTTGGCAAGAATCGCAAATGGGGTTGGAAGGCTTTTCAACTGTAGACATACCTCTGACAGCCTTTGAATTGCAAATCTTTGACATGTTATCAAAGTTTAGATGCCCAAGGCGTTTGTGCCACAACCAACTTCCTCTGTCCGACTCATCAAGCAAGTCTTTTCAGCTCCATCTGACAATGTATAGAGATTTCCAGCAGTCCTAGATCCAGTAGCCAACTGTTTTGTCGTTGCTACACTTCTTGATAGCAAAACCATTCTTAGTGAAGACAACTCCGTGGCCTTTGTCACAGATCTGGCTCACACTAAGCAGTTGTGTCTCAGTCCAGACACATATAAGACCTCGTCTGATCTGATCTTGTTTGCCTTTAGCTGAAGAACACCTTTTCCCGCAGATTTTGGCACCATCATTGTTACCAAACTTCACTGATCCGCCTTCATAGTGCTGTAATTTGACGAATTTTTCCTTATCACCTGTCATATGGCTTGAACAACCACTATCAAGGACCCATGGTGCTGTCTTCTTTTGTGCATTGAATGCCGTTTGCACAATGAGAGATTCTTTGGAATTATCTTTCCTTTTCTTTGCCCTCCATGCCTTAACTAACTTGGGTTTCTTTTCAACCTGAAATTGGTTAGCTATAGGCAACCTACAATCCCTAGCCAAATGTCCATAATTATGACACATATAGCACTCAATTTTGTGGCTGTTTAGGATTGAAAAAGGATTCCTAGTCACAAATGGGCTGTTTCTTACATAGAATTTGCAATCAGCTCTTTTATGTCCATATCTATTGCAATGATAGCAATAACCATAGAATCTGAACATTCTTCCTTTCTTAGGTGGCTGGTTAAACTCCACAAACCTTTTCTTATTGACCATCTCAATACTAGGCTGAATTTGATGCTTTGTAGCCTTGAGAGGTATGGCACTTTGTTTCATAAACAAAGAAGATGCAGCTTTAGAGGACTCTCCGGTTTCAAATCCAATACCAAATTTATTGTGGAAGGGCTTTTGAACTTTCAGAATTTCATTGAGTTTCATTGTCCCTTCAATCGCTTGGAGTGCTTTGAGTTTTCGGCTATTTTCCAAGTTTTCAGCCTTTGCTCTAGCGATTTCAGTTTCAAGTTTCATAGCCTCTTCCTTTTTGATACTTATTTGATTTGAAGGACTTCCACCATTCTTTTATATTCTTCAACTTGAGTTTTCAAAGCAATAACTGAACTTTCAGATTCATGAAGAAGTTTCAGATTTTTCTTACTTGTTTTTCGTTCCATGCTAAGCTCCTCAAGTGCGGCAATGAGTTCTTCTTCAAGATTGACCTCAGCCTCCTCTTCCTCTTCCGGCTCTTGCTCCTCTTCTTCTTCAACGGTAACCATGAAGAGAGCTTCAGTTGCCTCGGCTGATTCATCATCGTCTGAAGTTTCAGACGTGCTGTCATTATATTGACTGATGAAGCTTTTTGCCTTGCCCCTCTTTCTGAAATTTTTCTTCCACTTACTCTCATCGACATAAGAGTCATCATCATTATTTTCTTTCAGCGGACACTTCGCAGCAAAGTGACCAACACCGCCACAATTGAAGCATTTAAAGGGTAGCTTCCCTTTGTACTTTCCATTGCTTCCTTTCTTCAGCTTTCTAACAAATTGAGCCTCAAGCTCATCATCATCAGTATCAGCATCATGACCAGCAATCTCTTTTTCCTTTTTCTGAACTTTGAAGGCCACTTCTCTATCAGATGAAGACGTCTTACCTATGCGCATCTCATAGGCAGTGAGTGAACCATGCAACTCATCCATGGTAAATTCATTCAGATCCTTGGCTTCTTCTATGGCTGAGACTTTTGAATCAAACCGGGGAAGAAGAGATCTTAGAACCTTTTTCAACGATGACTGGTTCTTTAATCTCCTCCCCTAGTCCACGAATGTCATTCGTGACTTCATTCACTCGTTGCAAATATGAGTCAACATTCTCGCTTTCCTCCATGCGAAGAGATTCAAATTGAGAGCGATGGGTTTGCAATTTTGCTTCTTTGATCTTCTCATCTCCTTCATGAATGCTTTTCAACTTGTCCCATATTTCCTTGGCTATTTTGCATGCAATTACTTTGACCAGCTCGCTGTCCACAAGGCCACTAAAGAGTGCATTCTGCGCCTTAGAGTCGTTGTCTGCTAACTTCTTCGTTGCAGCATCATTGGGTACAATGGCAATATTGTAACCGACCCTGACAGTCTCCCAGACATCATAGCCAAGTGATTTGATGAAAGCCTGCATTCTGATCTTCTAGAAGGAGTAATTAGAACCATCAAACAAAGGTGCTTTCTTATTCCCTGTATTGGATGCCATGTGATTTGACAAGAGATCACCCTTAGCGTGTTAAGCTTATCAAGGGAAACTTCGCTCTGATACCAATTGTTAGATATCGCGATCACTGAGAGGGGGGGGGGGGGTGAATCAGTGATTCTTTAAAAACAGGTCCAATTTAACAACAAAAGCAAATCAAATCATACAAGGACACCAGATTTAACGTGGTTCACCGAAAGGCTGCGTCCACGGTTCAAAGACTGTCCAAACACCAATCCGGGACAGATCTGAATCTATTTAGTCGCACCAACGACAAAGAGCACCAACCCTTAAGTTTCAGATAGCACCAACTATCTAGGAAGCACATACTCCCTTGAGTTTCAGATAGCACCAACTATCTAGGAAGCACCTACTCCCTTGAGTTTCAGATAGCACCAACTATGTAGGAAGCACCGACTCCTTTTACAATTTATCTGCACCAACAGATAGGATCACCAAACCCCAGACACCAAGCACCAACTTGATGTACTACAGAATAAGAATAGAAACCTTTTTCTATAGCCCTTCCCCTCTACAATCTCTCTCTCTCAATCGCTTACAAATTGAAATTAAAGTATAAACAGAGAGACACTTATCTTATGGACGAATCACCATCTTCATGAGCACATTCTCGTCCACACTTGCTGTAGAAACATGCAACACAACAGCACACAGCAACAGCACCTTCTCTCTCCAAAACACTCTACTTTCTTCTCTCTTCTCTTCTCTTCTCTTCTGTGTTTTAAAAAACGAACCAACATGCCTTTATATAGGTTATGGTAACCCTTAAGAGTGTTCAAAATAGGCTACAATTCGTTTAGAAAGAGTCCCAAATCGAAATACTTAAGTTTCCTGAATTTCGTGCAAAACTTCTATTTCTGCGCAACTCAGGTTTCCGTGTGTTCTACCGGTAGAAAATTGCGGGTAGAACAGATGAAATTCTCATTCCAAGCTTCTGCTAGAATTTAAGCCACTTCTACCGGTAGTACTTGGGGTAGAACTTTCAGGCAGCCACTTCTACCGGTAGTACTTGCGGTTGACAGATGGAAATCTTAGGGTCAGCCTTTCTACCCCGTTCTACCCTGTCTACCCCTGTTCTACCGGTAGAAATACCGGTTGACAGATGAAATTCTGATTTCCGATACTGTTCGGTTTCAGCTCTGTTTTCTCTGCTTTGAAGCTCTATCAACACCACACTTGTGACATTGTGTTGACAATAATTCCAACACAAGATGATACTTGAGATACTAATTTCTTCAATTCTTCATTAAACTTCTCAAGGCATCTCAAATTCCAACACATACACCCTGGGACTGACCTTGGGTTCATACACCCAGTCTTCCCTAAACTTTGGGTTCACACACCCAGGGACTGACTTAGGGTTCATACACCCAGTCGCTCCTAAAACTTCGGGTCCATGCACCCAGCCTTCTCAAAAAGACTGCTCTGGCGTACCGTCCAGCCTCCTCCACCTCGGCCAAAGAGACTGCTCCACGTCTCCACCTCAGCCAACGACAGCTCAAGTAGAATGCCGAAGAGACTGTTCCATCTCGCCTCCTTGGCCTCATGTTGATCTCGGCCACACTCATTCTCGGTGACAGTACCATATCGCCGGCCAACGAGACTGCACCTCTGGCGACGAGCCAGCTGGTCACAGTCTCTCAGTTGGTGGCAAACCAGACACTGAAGACTACCAAGCTCAACAGCTCCTCCCTTCTTAGCTTCCCACCTCAAAGAGTACTCTCAGAGCTCAGAAGCTGGGGGGCTATTGTGTGGGGATATTTCCGAACTCACCGGAATACTGGCCGGACGCTCCAGCACCAGCTAGTCTATCTCGGCGAGGCTCGGTCTCGGCGATAGTGCCAGCCTCCAGTTCGGCTAAGTAATTCCACTTCGGCTATACGCTCATAAGCTCCACCTCGGCCATGGCATCCCCAGCCCGGCTGGGGACTTCGTCCCAGTTCTCCACTTCGGCATCCCTGCAAGGTCTCCGCCAAGTCAATGTCGTCCCCGACCTCGGCTCATCGACCTCGGCAACAGGCCCTAACCTCGGTCACAATGCCAGAGCTAGCCAAGGCAGGGGCTGACAGCTGTCCTCCCATGGACGCTCATGCACGCTACAGCACGTGCGACAAGACAAAGGCACCACCCATAGTCCCTGACAGATCGCCGTCCATAGCTCCCAAAATGCCATGACAAGGCTTGATGGGACGGCAATTAAAGAAAAGTAGGCTATGATGGGACTGCGCCTCCCTAGTACCTGACAGAGTGGGCTATGACAAGACAGTCAACCACCCCTTTGCCTCCTCTCTTCCTCTATATAAACATAAGAACAATCCACAAGCAAAAGGAGCCAACAACGACACCACACTGCTGGTATCATCTTCTTCCCCAAAAATCTCCTCCTACTATTCAGTTCTTAAACTGACTTAGGCATCGTAGAGCCCTGCGCTGCCCAAGCCAGGGTCCTCTAACCTACGTTTCTTCTTCCTTTTCTCAGGTTTCAGGCATAGGCATCGGTGTTCCTAATCTCTTTGGATAAGTCCGTGCAGGCACCCCCCTCTTCTTGTGAGTCACATTTTTTGCACTTACATAAAGCATTTGGACAAAAACTACCACTGGTAGTTCATAACTATCCATAGCTACCTCTAGGCCCACAAAATCCAACGTAGCCCAGAAGCTAGCTATCTGACTTAGCCCAATAAGGTTCTACATAAGAAAGAAAAAAAAAAGAGAATCAGCCCAATAAGGGACCGGGTTAACTCGGTATAGAAGCGGGCCGTCTATGCCTAAATAAAGGACTGGGTCAACGGGCCTTCCTCGGCATCATTGTGGCTTAAAGCTTTCGAGGGTAAGCTCATAGATTATGCTCAAGTCTACTAGCAAGACTAACATGGTTAGTTAAGAGATCTGTTATAAATGATTACTTTATCTTCAATTTATCAAACGACTCTATATAAAAGAAGTCAAAATACAATTTTCCAAACAAAAAAATGGTTCCTAAAAGGATAGTTTCGATAAAATTTTAACCTTTTCTCTATATAGATCGAAAATGCATGATTTTGAAACAAGGTTTTCCAAGAAATCTGAAAGTTTCTGGTACGAGATCTCTATACTGGTCAACTCAATAAATCACCCCAATAGTGTGGAAAAACAAATAATTAAGCAGCGGAAAATAAACTCAAAAAGCACACACCATAAGGATGTACACCAGATTTAGCATGGAAAGCCCTAACCCAATGAAAAACCATGGATCCAAACTGGATCAACAATCAAGCACTATGAATCTCGCAATTGTAAGAAACTCAGATTTCCTCCCCAAATATCCCCAACCTAAAGACTGAAGTTACCTTGTGTCGCTTCACGCTTCAATGACTTCACACCGTTGATTGCAACAGGCTCAATCCTGCACTTGGCTCATAAAATCTTCTACGCAAGAAGATGGTCTTCTACAAATGATGCAGAAGAAAATGGTTCTCTAAAGAACTTGGAAGCACAACTCTTCAATAAATCTCTAGTAAAGATTTCTCTCAATTAGATCTCTAATTCAAAACTTGAGAGATGATCTGTCTATTTTTGGCTTGTGAGAAACACCTAATATATAGCCACAAATCCGTGCAAGAGACTCCTAATAATATTACAATTAGAATAGGTGTTCTTTTCAAACTCTTTGATAGAGTCCGGATCGAACTGGGCTTCCTTCTCTACGCTTGCTATAGCGATCCATGTTTCTGCCTTTGGCAGCCTGACAACGATTATGGCCTTACAATCTCCTCCTTTTGGTAATTCTTGGACAAAACTCCCTAACATAATACAATATGATATACCCAAAAGAAAAACCCAAAATAGATTGAATTAAAAAAAAAAGCACTGTAGATCTTGTTTTGCCTTTGCTTGAACTTTTAAATCTTAAGATCTTGTTTTGCCTTTGCTTAAACTTTTAGATCTTTAATTTCCTTGGCTCGTAAAGCTCCTCCTAGCACCATTCTTCTCCCCCTGTATTTGTCCATAATTGACAAACAAATATCATCATGCAGCTTCTGTCAATCTGGATGCAGTAGCCCCCCCTCGATTTTGACTCCCCCTGAAGGTATCTTCGTAGCACCACTAGGGGTGGGGACTTTACCTCCTTGATCAGGGCTTTTTATAATTAGCCACCCACACTTGTGTAGTTTGATCTTTCAGCACAGTGTTGGCAACTTCCTTAGTCAAATCAGACCTTCTAACCCAAATTAGAGTCGTCTTGGGTGGAGAAAATTTTTTCCTCCATTGCTTGGTCTTTGGTAGACTATTCAGCTTCTTGCAATGGGACAAATGTGTCCTTTCTTTCAACAATGGTGACACGTAGATATGCGTGCAGCGCGTGACCCATTCTTTTTCTTTGTACTACTTAGCACATTATTTGAAAGTGTAGTATGTGGAGTAGTATGTTCAATACTTGAAACAAAAAATGTTTTACCTTGAGCATTTGAAGTGGATGCACCATGATCATAACCGAGACCTGGTTCTGTTAGAAGGAGACTTCTAACTGCACAAGATGTTTGTAACAGTCCTCGAACTAGTGTTCATATTGTTTAGCAAAGCTTGTTTCACTTCTAGCGCTCAGACAGAGTGATCTTCGGTTTTCCTTGCAAACCTTTATTTCCAGAATTCACAGTCTGCAACTCTGTCTTCATAATCTCAATCTCTTGTTCAACCTTTTCAAATTTTTGACTCTCAGTAGTCAAATTTTCAGCCATGCGGTTTTTTTGACTTTCCAAGAGATGAATCTTTTCAAGTGCTTGCTCTAAATCATTATTTAATGCAGAAGTTTATTCTTGAGCAGTTTTTAACTTGATTGTGACCATTTTACCATACTTGGTCATCCTCGCACAATCATTAAACGTGGAGTAATATTTTTCTTCCTAATCTTATTCTTGATCTGACACCTCATCTTCATTATCATCGTCAGACAGAGAAGGTCTAACCAAGAATTGATTGAGTATCATTCTAGAAATCTCTTAGGATCAAACACAACAATTTAGTGCAACCCTCTTTGATACCAATTGAAAGTTTAGGGTATGGGGTCTCTAGATTGGTCAACTCAATAAACCACCCCAATAATGTGTAAAAACAAATAACTAAGCAGTGTAAAATAAACTCAAAAAGCACACACTACAAGGACACCAGATTTGGCATGAAAAACCCTAACCGGGTGAAAAACCACGGATCCGAACTGGATCAACAATCAAACACTATGAATCTTGCAATTACAAGAAACTCATATTTCATCCCCATATATCCCCTACCTAAGGACTGAAGTTACCTTGTGTCACTTCAGGCTTCAACGACTTCACACTGTTGATTGCAACAGAGTCAATCCTATGCTTGACTCCTCAAATCTTCTACGCAAGAAGATGGTCTTCTACAAAGGATGCAGAAGAAACTGATTCTTTAGAGAACTTGGTAGCACAACTTTTCAATAAATCTCTAGAGAAGATTTCTTTCAATTAGATCTCTAATTCAGAATTTGAGAAATAATTTGCCTCTTTTTGGGTTGTGACAAACACCCAATATATAGCCCCAAATTAGTGCAGGAGACTCCTAATAATAAGACAATCAGAATTGGAGTTCTTTTCAAGCTCTTTGATAGAGTCCGGATCCAACTAGGCAAACACCCAATATATAGTTCCAAATCCGTGCAAAAGACTCCTAATAATAATACAATCAGAATAGGAGTTCTTTTCAAAATCTTTGATAGAGTCCGAATCCAATTGGGCTTCGTCCGCCACGCTCGCTATAGCGAGCCATGTTTCTGCCTTTGGCCGCCTGACAGCGATTATAGCCGTACAAAACCAAAACCTAGACTTTCAATTTCATGCTGTAAAAATTTCCAACAAAAGGTGCCCAAACAGTATATTAAATCTTAGTATTTAATTACAGAGGGCCAAAACATCTTGCACATAAGATCACTTCACACGTATTGAATTGACGACAAAATGCTAAAATGAATAGAACCTAATTAGATCCATCTCATCATGATCCACCATGCAGTCCTAGAATTTAATAAGTTGTTCTTAGCCTTGTGCTCGCTCAACATAAGATTTAAAGGATTTTAAGGGAAAAATCCTGGGATTTGACCATTCCTCGTAAAGGGTCCCTGCAGATTGTACAGCACAAACGAGGCCTGTTAGAACCTCTTTCATTTTTTTTAATGATGAAGGGTGTAACGCTAGCGTTGCTCATGTGTAATAAGAACAACGCTAGCGTCGCTCCACGCGATTTTTTTAAAACATAAAACTCCCCTTGTTTCTTCTTCCTCTTCTCCCACCAATTTCTCTTTCTCTCCCATTCCATTTTCTCCCAATCATCTTGGGAAAAAAGTATCACATGCTTTATAAAAGGATTACTACTGATTGACATACAATTTCTTTTCTTTTTCTTTTCATATTCTCAAGATTTATCATGAAAAGTGAAATAGATGGGAAAGAAAGAAAAATGGCAGACATAACATAGAAGAATGGTTCCAACAAAAATCTTATTATCGCACATTATCATATAGAGCTTACCCTCAACCCATGAACCCATCCATGAGAAAATGAGATAGAGAAAGGTGGCCCAGGGTAGACCTATATTCGTAGCTTTTTCGCCGATATGAATAGTGAAAAACTTCTATTAGTGTAAAACTTGTATTCGCAGCTTTTCTGCCTATATGAAAAGTGGAAAGCTTGTAGGGTTGGTTGAGAAATGGAGTGGAGGATATCAAGAAATAGGAAGGAGATGGGGAAGAAGAAGATGCGAGGGGCGACTGTTTTGGGTTACTTTATCGTCGCTCAGAAAAAAGTACAAAAAAAAAAGAGTGGCGGGAAGACCAAGTTTATGCTGTACAATCTGCAGGGACCCTTCACGAGAGATGGCCAAATCTTGAGATCTTTCCCGTAAAATTCTCTAAAATGTAAGTACCACAACTGTACGTTTGGATGTTGTTATCCTCTTCATCTCAAATTAAGTATCACTAGTAAATCCCATAAAGTAGATGAAATTAATAATATAGGTAGTTGAACATTTAAAAAACATAGCTAATTTTATGACTTATGCTAAATGTGTAATATAAGAAAAAATCAAAAGTAATAATTTTAGTAAAAAAAAAGAAGCTGATTAATATGTATTAAGAAATGGCGACTTGATTTCAAAATCGATGTTCAAGTTCACGATTGATTGTTCAATTTCACTTTCAATTTTGACTTCCTCTTCTCAAATATAGAAGTGTCCTATACAATCCAAGTTCCTTGAGCCTTAGCAATAAATACGGTTTCTTTTCCTAATTTAATGGTCAATCTGGTACAAATTTAAGGTGAAACTATTAAGTTTGAGTTCAAGTTCAATTAAGATGCATGAAATGTAATTGGTTTAGGATGCCATGGGGTACTATTTTTTCTCTACTGTGAAAAATACTCTATGTACTCCTCAAAAATCACTATACTATATTTGTTGAGGATAAAGGAGCCAAGAAACCTTTGAGTTTGAGTTAAAGTGTTAATAAGAGTCTAGATTGAGGGATTTTGTGGGTTCCATTTAGCTGGCTTTGGAAAAAAAATTGAAGCAAAAGCTTTCCACTTTAATACATAATAATATGTGTGATTTAAGATTCAGAACAAAAATAGGAGCAATAGTATTATTTTTTAGCCGGATACATACAATACTGTACATATAATTTTTGAGTGGGATTCCTGCAATTTTGTTACAGGCGAGGAATCCTAAATCTGATGATTCTTCACTACCACTGGAACAAGGATTCCGCACTGGGGATTTGTATATTTGAGGATTATAAATTGATATTGTTATGTATCGACGCATATAGTTAAAGAAAAATAGGGTTCGGTGTGTAAGTCCACTTAAGTAAGGATTTTCAAATCTTATGGGGGGTAGTCGGATCTAAAAATCCTAACAAATGAAGATTCATATTCGTCCAAATCCTCTGAAATTTACAATTGCCAAACATGAATTTACCACAACTTTAGGAAAATCAAAGATCTTTTACCTAAAGATTTGGTTGCCAAACGTGACCTTAAAGAAACTTCATGCAGTTTTACATATTAAATTTTATAAGATAATATCGCAGAAGTGAACTAAACTACCAATCAGCTTCTTTTGTTACTCTCTTCGTCTCTTCAACATTTTCTTTCTCTTATTTTGTAATTAAGTTTTAGACAAATGGAAGCTAACGAATTTCTTGTGAGCCCTTATCCCTAAAGATCATTGCTAATATGATCCACCTAGGGTGGCAACCAAGTACTGAACTTGTTTTCAGTTATGGGAGCATTTTTTAACGAAATCAATGCATATAAGATTTGAAACATTTGAGTATGAACTGAATCACTATCTTAACTAGAGGATTTGAATCAAGGACGATTATCACATATTAAGAATTTATATGTTTTAAGGGCCTCCATAGCTTGAATAATATTAATATTTAAGAGTCAACTTAGCTTTAATCATCGATCATTAAACACCTTGTAAGATCCCCGATCTTACTAGGTCAGTTTGACCCATTAGCGGGCTTATTGACCTGTCTATTTCATAATTATTATGATTAATTGCATTGTTAGATATTTAGGTGGGTTTAGTCCATGAGCGGATTTCTTTTATTACTAGAACAGTGGATGCGAAGTCTCATGCGATTCTCAGTGCGTTTGATCCTAGCAGGGGGTAGTTTTCAATTTAGGAAAAATTGAGTGCTTTTTGGCTCGTTAGAAAGGCCTCATCGTCCTAATCGTTTTCATTTATTGGATCAACGCGATCCGACACGACTAGAAACCCTTCAAGTAGGCCATTCTTCCATCGGACCAACTTAAAGGGTAAACTAGTCATTTCCCTTCCCATCCTCTTTAATCAGAGATTAACCCTAATCTCTTTCATTCTCTGCAATTAAGAATCACACCAGCAACCCCTCTCTTTCTTCTTTATATTCTCAAGCCCCAGCTCCGGTTATCGTCTTCCTCTCGTCGTTCTAGTTCTCTAGACATTGTTTTGGTAAGCATCTCTCAACCCGTCTCTTCCAACTCTTGTATTCTCATTGTTAATAGCTAGGTTAATGATGCAATTCATTTCTCTCATCTTCTTGGAGTTTTAGGATAGGAGGAGAGCTCGTGGAAAGGAAGGGATTTTGGATTTGAGTCTGCTTATGAGAGTTTTTCCCAATCTTGTTTTCAATCTTCACCTTCTTGGATCAGGCAAGTGATTAACAATGTATAATGCAGGTGCACTTGTATGTTTTCGTGAATTGGAAGACTTAATTATTAGTTCACTATAATTCCAAGCTCATTATTGATTCTGGATTGCAATTAAAATGTAAATTATTGTTTTTTGAATAAATGAAGCAATGAGATGTTATAGGTTAGATATGATATGTTGAATGGTTTAAATGGATTGTGGGGAGAGCAGGAGGCTCAGTTTTGTGCAGGTTGTAACCTTTGGAAAGGCTTGGGATTAGTGAAAAACGGTTTAGAAGAAAAGGGACTCAAAATCCTACAGAACAAAGCATTTTTGGACCTGAACATCTTGAGTTCGGTCAAAGTTCGGTCAACCGGACCCGAACTCGGTCAACAAAATCGGAACAGGCAGCTCTCTGCTAAAATTCGGTCAGTCAAAATCTGTAATTCGATCGACCAAAAAAGGAAGTTCGGTCAATCAGACCCCCTAGTTCGGTTGACCAAATTCCACAGAATGTTCCGCAGCTTTTCCTGATATTCTCAGTATCAATTCAGTCGACCGAACTAGGGTTGATTGAAGATTTTCCAACACTTTGCTTTAAGAGGAATTTCTAACCTATGTTTGGGCCTTACTTTTTGAAACCTTTGAACACTCTCACATGACCATTAATGGGGATGAGATCGAAGCACACGGCTTGGTGTGTTTCGATGGTTGTCTAGGTATTCGTATATCATGCATGGATTAACCGAATGCATGTGGAACTTGATTCAATTGATGTCTAACATGATTGCTCACCAAGGATTCGTTCCTAGAAGCATTGTTGACTCAATTTTCATATGTTCTCCGTTAAATCATGTACGGTACATGGATGACAACATTATATCCGTTGATCTCGTCTTCTTGTGCACTCACTTGGCATAAATTACCTAATTAATTATGAAAAATAAATCCTTTTAGAACTAGGGTTGGACTAGACTTAGAGTCTACTTTAGTACCCTGTATCTTGTACTCAATAAACATGTGTGGCTAAGATATGAGGGACTATTCAGTGACTTGGACTTGTCTTGTACCTTGGCTCGAATGGAATAGTCTATATGCTCGTGTTGTGTATCTTGACTAGCTAGACCTGTTTGTCTTGGTTTCCTCATGTCAACACCACATTACTACGATTATCCGACCACAGTAGGATCCACTGTGGGGAGGATTGCATGTCATGACCAGCTGCAGTTTGGGCATTTTAGAGATGGGTCGGTTACTCAAACATTGAGATGGGCAGTCGGCTTGGTCATCATCCATAGCGTAGAATACCTGGGAGCGGGCTTGGACTGTGCTGCTATTCTTAGGACTGGGAGTTTGGATCCCCCTGTAGCCGGACTTTGGTATCAATGATCTAAATAGGATTTCTACTGCTATCCCGGAAGGTGGCTTGGACATCCTCGGAGTCACCCTCTTGGTTCTTGCATTCTTGCATTTGTGTGGGTTGTGTTTATTGCTAGATGTTGCTAGGATTTCTCGTTATTGGTTCTTGATTTATATTCATGCTATATGCCTAGGTCCTTTACCTTGTGTTCATATGATTTATACTTGTTTTTACTCTATTTTGATACATGTTATACATTGCTGTATACATCGCTTATTTCTTGCTCAACATGTCATTGACTCTTGTTACTTGTTGTGCAGACACCACAACCGAGTACTACGAGAAGCCAACAGGTGAGGAGATCCTAGAGGCTCTCCAGCCGGCAAAGGAAGAGTGAGAGTGGTGTGCCGATGACGTAGAATAGCGTCATCCTACCCGGCACAAGAGAGACACGCATGGAATTCCTATTAGCTTGTTTTACTCTTTTATCATTCGTGGACTGGGCCTTTCTATTTATTGATTCATATGCTTTTAAATGGTCTAGGACTTGGGATGACCATTTGATTAATAAATAATTGTCCTTATTAGTTTTATTGGTTATTGTTTAAACTTTAATATTAATGAGAATTAGTATTCACTTGCTTTGATATTAATTATGAGGTGGTTTATTGTATTTCTGCATGTTGTATTTTGGAATGAGGTTTCAAATATGTCATCCTCACGGCGGACTTACGATCCTTGAGCTAAAAAGGGCGAAATTTTTTAATTAGCCCTAAAATTCACTTCCGGATCTGGTTTATTCTTTAATTAGGTTCGGGGGATGTGAGACACCTCCACTTATATATCTTAAAAAGAGTTTATTTTGAAGCCCTACATCTTATTTCGAATCCGGATCCAAAGCTGGTCTTTTTTTAGGGTGGTGCATGTTCTAGAGAAAATATGCCTCTATCTTTACTAGAATTCAGAGAATTCATGTCTGAGAATTTTTTAAATTTAAAGAATGGTGGAATTCCTAAATGCCCCATCGTACTTGTGAATCCATAAATTCCACAAAAAATGGATTAAAATTCCTAAAAATTAGAAGGTCATTTTAGGTGGTTGGGATTTTGAATTTCTTGTAAACAAATATGACATTATAAAAGCCATTACGTCATATCAGAAATTCCCCAAATACACCAAATTCTTACCAAAAATTCTAGTAAGGAACGGGCGCTCCTTGTGATGCCTTGTGGTAAATATGCAGCCCAATCTTCTTCTTCTTTTTTCTTTTGTTTTTTGTTTTTTTGTATAACGGAGGGTGTCACAGCCCTTTGGGCTAGACTAATCCCTACGGGCCAAGGGAGAGCCGTGTGCAGTTTCGAACCATATGCATCCTAATATATTAACTCGTCATCGTGGCCGTGCTCGTGGCCGTGGTTGATTTCCATCTTAATTCCGCCCGGATCCACCCGTTTGCATCCCTCCATCAACCTCGTAAAAGATTGCGAACTGGTGGGAGATGGGAACGATCCATGAACATCAAGGAATGGTAAATTAGTGTTGTTCTAAGTACATGCAGTATTTAGTTCAGTATCTAGAAACTGGTTTGCAAAAACAAAAAAGAAACAGAACAACAAAACTGTAATTCAGAAAGTAAAATTTGACTTACAGTATGAAGGCAGAAAAACAGAGAACAGTTGATGTGTCTATGTAATTCGGAGATCTGCAGAAGTGAGGTGATCAAGGCTAGTGATAAGTCCACAAAATTGTAGCTTTCATTCATCATTTTATATGCATTTGTGGATTAATTAGGCTAATTGCATAGAATTACACTTAATTTCATGATTTCATGCATTTAAGCATCATAGTTGGAATCTTAGTCAAATTTGGTCAAAATTTATTACATTGCATGACTTTTGTGAAATTAGGGTTCTCATCTCATTCATCACCAAAAATTAGTTTTTTTAGCTTCACTAATGCATACTTGCTAATTTTGACATCATGTGTTATTTTTGGAAAGTTGGGTATTTTTGGTGCATTAAGTAGGCATATTGAATCCCATGCATAGTCCATCTAGATTCCTTACACTTGATTATTATTGACATTATTTAATTTTATTTATGTAGGAGAAATCAAGAGTGGGACCTGCATTGGTGAAACTTGAGAGAGATCAAAGGCGGGACACCCTTCATGGTGGGTCCACATATCTTGACATCTTGGTGGAGTTGGAAAGGTTTAAAATTCTCAAAGAGGAAAGAAGAAACTCAGAATTGGAAAGATGGTGTTGACTTACAAAATTTGGAAACCAAAATCAAGAAAAAGAAAGAAAATTAGAAACTTTGCAAGGGGAGTTGATTAGTCAAAGTTGCAAGCAAAGAAGCATGCTAAATATGGAAAGAGAATTAAATAAACAAACAAAAAAAGAGTCCAAACATGCCTTTGATGTCCAACATGGGTCCCACACAGCCCATTGCATGCCAAACATAGAAGTTCCCTTAATTACCATTATTCTCAAAAATTTTAGGGGCAGCAAATTGAAATAGCCATAACTTTCAAACCGAGTATCGGATTGGTGCAATCTATTCACCGTTGGAAAGCTCTTTTCGAGTAGATATCTGTGGAGCCCAAGATTTTATAAATCAGAGCTATATTGAGGGAGAATGACCTCGGGAAGTTGGCTATTATAATTCTATGCGGGAATTGCAAAAGGTTTTTAAAATTGGCAATATGAGAGATCTTTGAGGAGTTCAATTTGGCAAGACTTGGAGCCCAAGAGACCATACTTAGCAACAAATTCTCTTCAATTCAAATTCTTTCCAAGTGTAAAGCCTAGCTTGAGTCTTAAATAAGAAATTTCTACAAATAAGGAAACAAGTCCTAAAGAGAGGAGATTCTTTGCTAAAAAGGAGGCATCAACAACTATAAAACAAACCCAAAAGGGGGATGGAGAAGGATCTCACGTCCAACCCTCTCTCCAATTCTCTTCTTTCTTTCTTCCTTTCCATTAGTTTTTTTTTTTTTTATTTTGGTAGCCTTGGGCCATGTCGAAGGACTTGTCTTGAAGGAGAATTTAAAGATGCAATTTCTAATGAAAAATCAAGAAGTATTCTTTGTAATGGCAGGCTTGTTTTGATTAGAGCGATGGATGAAGATAAGTGATTGCTTTTTATTTGTCAAGTAGTTCTAACTTGTTTGCATATCTTTTTGTTCTTAATGATTAATAGACTTGTCTTCGTGCCCTAGGGAAATCTCCATTCTTAATTTCTGAAAATAAAAATTGATTTTTGACTCTCCGTGCTTAGGTTTGATAGGCTATGCTTAGGACTTAGATCTTTTTGATGGTTTATACTTACTTTTGATGGGTAGTACTTAGATTGTTTCTTCTTTTTTTTTTTATCTTTTATGAGGTGAAGGAAGTCTTGGATTTTGGATTCTATAATTAAAAAGGGATTTTTAAAGTTAGATTTTCCAAATTAAAAATATTAATTTGCCTTTGATTTGAAGTAAAAATTGGAATAAGTTAGGGCTACTCGATAAATAATTGGTGGATGCTTATTGGATTCCTATGCTCTAATCACTTTCATTAATTGGTAGTTTTCATATTTCTAAATTAGTTGCTTTCTTTTATTTCTAAATAATCAAAACTTTCCTTAATTGTTAGTTAATTAGTTTTCTTAATCTAAAAGTTTCTTTAATTAGCTCCCTGTGGGTTCGTCCCGTTCTTGCCACTGTCTCAACTAGACACTAGTGCACTTGTGGTATTTTATAATTGATAAAAATCACATCAGCTAGTGTTTGACACTATGTGTTTAAGACAAATTTCGCCCCCATAGTGGTGCTTCCGAGCTTCTGTGGCATTTGTCTCCTTAGGATATAATGATCTTCTTTACATAGTAACAGCACTTCAAACTGTGTGACCAACGGACCAGAACTGTGACAGACTCTCTCTAGAGTCCGACCTATGACCTAGATGCAATGCAGTTGTAGAGAATGAATGACCAAAAAAAGGTATGGACGAGATGGGTTTAAATAACCTGCTTCAGGACTCTTCATGCTGGGTTGCATCTGTTTAGCACAGTGTCTGTTCAATGGTGAACAAACAAAGAGAACAACAATGTTTCTTTGGACGCACCCTTTCAATTGCGAACAGACATACCCTTCTGGACTTCGGACACACCCATTTGGCAAAAGAAATTTTAAATAAAATTTATCCAAAACTATAAATGGAAGTGGGCCGAGTCAGGCCCGGCTTGCGCGTGAAGCCCAATCCCGAGGTGGGGCGGGGTGCGCATGTGGTGGTGAGCCTACCTTAGTCTAGGTCCTCCCTCCTTCACGAAAGTGGGGTGCCCCTTGGGGCTCAATCTTTACTACCAAGGCAAATATATTTATATCCAAAGAATCTGTAGCTCCCAAGTAATGTGGGATGCAAGTTTACCACTTCCTTGTGTTTCCATGTGTTATCATGTTCAAGTAGTGGTGTTAGGAGTTAATTTCTCATTCACTCCTCAATGGATTAGAGCAACCCAATACATGTTCTTAATTTGCTCATGGAGTACATCACATTCCCGTGTAGTCCCACCTAAAAGGATAAGTAGGGCCACTTTTATTTTCGCTCAAGGTTGACCGAAAACTTAAGTGCTCTATCCATTTTTACAACAAATAGTAAATACAACAGGTCTCTATAAAAGCCCCGCCCTCCCCTCTCTTGGCCACTCTAGATGTAATTCCTTGCTCTTGAGTCTTGAGGTTTCTCTCTCAATCATTTTGGAATATACCAAAATGCTCGTGAGTGAAAGAAACTACCCTTGCTCACAAAACCATTTTCAGAACGAGGAGACAAAACAAACGACAAAGAAGAACAAGAAGAGGAGAAAAACAATAGCAAAAACAGTTACCAAATCTGGAGGGTCCCATGATCTTTTCAATGCATTGCCAGATGATCTCGTTATCTTATCCTCTCTATGCTCAATGTCACCACCTCGAAATCCTCCCAATGAAATTTCATCAATGTCCTAATGACATAATCACCCCCTCTAATCTCATCTTGATTGGACAACATAACATAATCATGAAATCATCCTTGTTTATTTAATCTCAGTCTTTTTCTTTAAATGATGCAGATGCAAGAGATTCAAAAGCTTAGCAGTGAGTCCAATGGTGTTGATAAAGGCATCTCCAAAGTTCTATATGGTCAAAGCTAGTACCTGGTCCGAATATGCTCATCGTTTTATTAAACTCTGTGCAGATGTAAGCAACCTCCGAGCCTGTTATAATCTCAGCATGGTATATATCATTCACTCTCTTTCTCTCTCTATACATATAAAACTCTTCTCTAACCGATTTAGTCATTTTTTTCATTGCATATCCGGTTTTACTACTTGAAGAGCCGAGCCAGCGGCTTATCGATGATAGCAAAAGCCCTACTCGCTATCCCTCATCCAATTCAATGGCAGCGGCCGCTCCTGGAAGGACAAGGACATTCGAGCTAGGATCTCGCTCTGCGCCAGAGCCGCCTCCTTTGGCCACATGGATGCTCTCCGCGAGCTTGGCCACTGCATCCAGGACAACTACGGAGTCCCCCAAAAAATCACTAAGGGCCGACTATTTATCACCATTGCCAATGCTCGTGAAGATTTCGCTTCTTCTTCTTCAAAACCATCGCAAACTTCTTCTTCTACTAACCATGCGAGCATGTTCACGGCGGATGATCGTGAGCTCCAAGCGTAAAGCCACAATGTAGTAATAAACTGGTGAGACCAGGTTGATCCACTGGAAGCTATTAAGATAAGGCTTTCCAACTTATACCTGACCTAAATGAAATTTAAAACTAGCCTAATTAAGACTAATTACAACCATTCCTACTTTAATTAAAAGATTTAATTACAATCCAATGAAATAAAAAATCCCCTAAAACTAGATTCCTAAATTTAAAAAAAAAAAGATCAAGTTGCTGCAAAATAGAAAACACATTAGAACATCCATTTAGAAAATATTCTAAAAATATCACTTACTAAGATTACAACTAACAAATGAAATTAGAAAAAAAATCAAGTTATGAAAAAAAAATCAATCCTAAATAAAAAATTTATCAAATAATTAAAATCAATTAAATTGGGAACAAATCATCCATCTAAAATCAAACTCCCTAAGATTAGACCATTTTCCTAAAAAAATCTTACACTAGATTAGAAACCAATTAACTTTCCTAAGTTAAACACTAGATTAAGCTTAGAACCTAAATGATACACTTTCTAAATGAATGCATATCTGAGAATTAATTTTCCTAAACTAAAAGCACAAGAATGATGAGGATTCAATCTTCTAAAAAAATAATAGTTATGGGACACAATGCATGGACGTGTAATATGATGAACTAGTGCAAAGTTTTTATTTTATTTTATTTTTACTTCATAATGCTCGACACCTATCACCAAAACATTGCTAGACCAAAACCTATCTAAAAGCACAATTACTGCTGAATTTTTAATATCCTAAGATGTATGAAATTCCAAAAGAGAACAAGTGGATAAAAGTATTAAATCTGAAATGCTATGTATGACGGCATGGGACTCATGACTAGGAACTATATGAACTACATGAATTATGCAAATGGTCTCAAAAATCAGTCTTGAAGCCATTGTTCCATATATAGTAAATTTCAAAGGGCTATTTTCTAATCCCAACATATTTAGCTCATTTGACTTTCAAATCTGATTTCGGAATTTAACTTAAACTACACCACTTCTAAGATGCTTTAAAATATGTAAAATATGCATGAAAACTAATGCACTTTCAGCAGTAACATAATTCTAACATATTGATGTAAAGATAAAAATATGGTGTACATAAAATCAAAGGTGGTGTGCATAAATCAAAGGTGGTAAAAAAAATATAAAGGTGGTGAGTTGCTCTTTAAAATCTCATTCTCAATCTTGGGCCCAAAAGAATCAGAAGTGCAAATCTAGGCTCCCATTCTTCAACTTGGGTTGTCAATCCAAGTTGAGAATGATAAATCCTCACTGTTTGGGATTTTGTGTTTAGCAATTTGATGGATGCATTATCATTTTAATCATCATTTGAATTTTCACACATGCATGATTCAAACCAAGTTTGTTTTAAAGTTTCATAAATCATGCTTTGCCAAAATCTGTAATGATTCATTTACTTGGTTGAATCTTTATAATGTTCTTTTATAGCATGATTCATTTACTTAGTTGAATCTTTATTTGTTGTTTTTCAATCTGATTAGAACTATAGTTAAATTAGTTTGTTTTTTAAAACAATGCCCATGCATCACGTGTAGAATTAAATAGTTTCATACAACTTGTGAGCCTTTGATTTTCGTATCATCAACAAGTTAGTATTTATACATGTGATTAGCATTTCACTTCAATAAAATCTTTTTATGTTCCTTAAACTTTTAAATGCTTTAAGCATAAATTGATTGAGCTTACATTTTTAAACTTGATTGAAGTTTCCACACACACACATCATGAGCATACATCTTTGCATTCATATAGTGTTTGTGTGAGTTAGATTTTTAATTTAATATCCGCCTAATTTAGAGGCATTATATTTGAGCTTTAATTATAATATCTTAAAGTGTTTGTGCAGACACTACATTGAGAGAAAATCTTATACTTGTAAAGGTTATTGCTTAGACTAAGAAAAGCATAATGTAAAGGTTATTGCTTAGCCTAGAAAAGCACAATGTAAGGTTATTGCTTAGCCTAGAAAAGCACATTGTTAAAGGTTATTGCTTAGCCTAATGAAAAAAAATTGATAGTAGAAATCCGGTGGGGTGTTGGCTCACAAGCCATTAGTGGATGTCGGCATTGAGGCCGAACCACTATAAATCTTTATGTGATGGTGCATGCTATGTGGTGATTATGTTAATTAGCTTCCGCATTTTGTTTGTTAATCATCATAAGTAACTAATTGTTTTAAAGAATTTAAAATTGGTCATAATTGGTCACTAAGTAGTAGCTCACCCTATTCAACCCCCCTTCCTCTAGGGTAAGGATCCCAAACTTATAATTGGTATCAGAGCCTCGTACTCTATATTAGGATCAAGTGTTTTTGGAACTCTTGATTAAGTGTAAAAACATAGAGTCAAAACCCTAGTGTTGTGTTTCATGAAAATCAATACAATGGATTCCACTATATTAGAATGTGTAGATTCTTGTGTAGATTCTTCTGGACCCCTCTTTCCAACAATTGGAGATTCAAACTTTGAACTTAATGACTCTCAATTTGAATAAAAAGAAGAAGAAAATGATGAAAATGAAGATGATATTGAATAAGCTTATGATGAATTGTATACATTGTACTTAAAGCTTGTCAAGAAAAATGAAAAATTAAAAGAAGAATGTAAAAAGTTAAACAAAGAATTAATTTCTTCAAAATATGAACTTAGAGAGAAAGAAGAAGTAATAAATTGTGTAGACTCTAAGTTTATGATCTCTTTGCATAACCTATCTAATATTAAAGATGATTTAAATGAATTAAAGATAGGAAGTGATGAACTTAGTAAGGAACATATAAATCTAAGAGATCAATTAAAAAGGCAAGATAAAGAAATTATCAATCTAGAATCCAAGTTGTCTATTTCTAAAGAAAATTCTTCAAATGCTCAAAGTAAGATAAAAGATCTAGAACTTAGATCTAATGTTATTAATGAACTTAAATTTGAATTGAAACTTGCCCATGAAGAACTAAACAACTTTAAGGGAATTGAAAATGAACTAATAAAAGTTAGAAATGAAAATTCAACCCTTAAAAAACAAGTCACTCAACTTGAAAGCTACAAACAAAAGTATGAGTGCAAATTTACCCAAGGTGAAGAGAAATTTGAAAAATTATTTAGATTGGGTAAATCTCAAAGAGATATGATGGGTCTTGGATTTGATAGGAATATTTCACATGACTCTATATTCACCGACACATTTGTGAAAGGTGAGTCCTCATTCTCTAGTACTCATTCTTCCTTGCCTATGACTAAATGTAACTATTGTGGCATTAAAGGGTATTTTAGGTTTGAGTGCAAACTAAGAAGAAGCCATGTATCTAAACCCATCTATGAACCCAAGAAAGTAAAATCAAACTCTATAAAGGGTAAGACACTAAAAACCAAGGAAGACGACATGAAGCTTAAATAAGTTAAACCAATTAAAAAAGAGTCTCCTAAGATAGATTCTAAAAAGCTTAAACAAGTTAAAACAAATATAAAAGTGTCTATCAACAAAAAGCTTCTCAACCTATCTCCCTTAAATCAACACATGAAAGAACTTTTGAAAAAAATTACAAAGATAAATTTAAAATTCAAAAGTCAAATAAATGGAGGAAATAAGAAGAAAAGAAAAATGAATCAATCCCCTAAGTAACAAACTCACCAACCTCAAGAGACTAATCACCAACCTAAGCTTAAATTATTCAAATCTCATGGTGATAGGTCCAAAATTTATCAAGTCAAATCTCCTAGAGTTGGTGGGATTTCTAACTAGACCTCAAAGATCAACCCTCTCAAGCCCTTAGGTGGATTCCTAAAGTTTGATTTTTAGACAAACCTTAAGGCCTTCAACCTCATTGAACAACCTATCCTTTATAGTTAAATCTTATTGTTGGTAATGATATATTTGCATTTTGTTCTTTCATAGTTACATTTCTTAAAATGCATTGTTTACTTATGATCAATTGTTTTTGTTTTCATCTACTTCTCTAGTTGCATATCATGGTTTTCAAAATCATTTGATTACAATTTTCTCATGATAGATTTGCTTTTTGTTCTCATATAGTTATATCTCTTGTATTGCATTTCTATATATGATCGATTGATTATGATTTCAAAAGCTTTCATAGCTAGATCTTTCATAATCAATTGATGTTGCAAAATCATTTGTGTGAATGTCATATTTAGATTATTTTGAAAAATAAATGATTTAAATCAATTTGGATTTTCCATGAATTTCTAAGTTATACTTTCATATGGAAAATTATTATTTTGAAAAATCAACTTGTATGTGTTTCAAATAACTTATATCATTTAAAATGCAAGTTGAGTGTGAGGCCCCACCCCTTGTAGGTCCTCAATTTGAATTTAAATACTAAATTATAGCCTAAGACTATGTATTATTCTAATTATGGGGTTTAGTTAAGGGTAAATAGGTATTTTCCTAGGTTTTTAGTTGTTTAGCCTTGTTATGTAATTAGTAGAGCCAATAGGGTGTCTTTTATAATTTCTAGAGTTAGTTAGTTTGTTAAAAGCCCTAGCTTAGAATTAGCAATTACTATAGGGGGTATCTACTTGAGAATCTTCTAGAACCTCACCTAAAGACTAAACTACCCATGTCCCTAGCCCTAATCCCAAACAAACAAAAAGGGTATTTTAGTCCCTAGCCCCAAATCACAACCTATATATACTACACCCTCCCATGCCATACGTTGGCTACTGTTCCTCTCTCTCATTTTCTTCTCTTTTCCCCCTTCTTCCCCCATTTCCCTCCAATTCTCCCATCTCCCTCTCTTTCTCTCTCTAGAACTCTAAGGAAAGAAGAAGAAGAGATACCGACCTCAGTTGCAACTTATACTAGGATCTCTCTTTCCTTATCTCGATCATCTCTTCTCCCTCTTCAAATCAAGGCGAGTGCCCTCTTCTAGTTTGATTTCTATGGAATTCCCTCTTTCTCTCTCTAGATCTCCTTCCTTATAGCAATTATCTTGTGGATATGGGAATAGGAGTAGAGATCTTTTCTAGATCTGAGTTTTGGACTGGTTTTGTGAATGAGAAGACCATAGAGCTGGGACTTCCTTTTTATTGGCTTGGATCTCTATTTTCTCTCTCTACCTTCTTGCAATTGATTAGAGGCAAGTGCAATATGCTTACTTAATATAGAATGCATGCTTACTATCTTTTATTCTGCAATTTTCTATTCAATTGATGTTAAAAATGATAGATCTACTTTTGAGCATGTTTTCATGGATGATTGGCCATTGATGGATGAGTTGATCTCATTTGGAAGATCAATGGCCCATGGATTAGATGGTTGGATGTATATTGGAGTGCTTTTCATGTTTCTGAATGTATATGCGGTGTTTGGACGAGATTAGATGAGATTAGGTGGATATTGGATTGAAAAAGAAGGATATCCAGAATTCTGGAAGTTGCAGCAGAGCTTTGCCCAGGTTGGCCGAGCTCAGCTGGGCAGGCCGAGCTCAGCTAGGCAGACAGCTAGATATCAGTGACCTAGGTTGGCCGAGCTTAGTGTTTGGCTGAGCTTAGTGTTTTGGCCGAGCTCAGTGTCTGGCCGAGTTTAGTGTTTAGCCGAGCTTAGTGCTTAACCGAACTCAGTGCTTGACCGAGCTCAGTACCTGTTTGAACTCTGAGCTAAGTAACCGAGAACACAGGATTTTC
Organism: Litsea cubeba; assembly: GCA_012931725.1. Classification (NCBI taxonomy): domain Eukaryota; kingdom Viridiplantae; phylum Streptophyta; class Magnoliopsida; order Laurales; family Lauraceae; genus Litsea; species Litsea cubeba. The sequence continues at coordinate 74,640,241 of CM022947.1, forward strand.
AGGAAGAAGAAACTGGAACCTGAGACTCCCTTCGACTAGGAACTCTAGTGTGTTCGCTTGATGGACCAGGCCAGGAGGTCAATCGAGCACATAGGAATTTCTGGAAAGATCAGGCATTGCCTGTAGGGTGTTTACTTCTCTGGTCCCAGTGTGCCGGGTCAACCGCCCAGGCCAGGAGGTTGACCGAGCATAATGTGTATAGTGACTTTCCCAGATTTTGGTTTCTATTGATTGTGATCGATTATGGGGCCCATTGACCATCCAAATGAACTTCTATCACTGTGCCAAGCACGAGTCGATCGTGTGGTTCAAAGCTTGACTAGTGGGGCCCACTAATTAGGGTCTAGGTTGGGTAATCTAAGATGATTCGACCCTTATATGTTACCAATGATGCTTGTAACTTCGGGAGTACCAAACACAGTATCCATTAGCATCTGAGGTTTTATTTAAAGATCGAATTACCTGAGATGGACCTGATCCTGAAAGTGGACCAATTACTTAGGTTGGACAGTTGATATCTCCAATTGATTCTTGTACTTGGAGATTTATCTCTTTTATGCTATTATTGTCACTCTTTTGTCCTTATCATTGCTTGTACCTGTTAATTAAATGGAAATTGATGACCTGAACCTAGGACTACTTAGAGGTGACTTGATGGTATGATGGGGTGAATATTGACCCGTGTCTGTGGCTTGGCGGGCCCCTTTTATGGTCTAAGTTTGGATGTGAAATACCCTAGACTGGAGAGGTTAGATTTTTTTATGGACTTGTAACTCGTTATGGATAAAATGGACCGTATATCATTTGAAATGGACTTATCCCTTCATTTGGACTATTGTAGACCAGGCCATATATTTGTTGGGCATTGGTATGGATTCAATGATTGGACTTGGACTTGGACTATGTTCCATGGATTGATTGGGTACTTGCACCTCTTAAGGACTTTGTTAGGACCTTGTTCACGTAAGGCAAAGCCTAAACAGACACAGACCTTTATTGTTTCCTGAGTCGGCATAGACATTTACTCAGTTGATTTAAGCTCAGCCTTTGGATTGATCATCACTGGTAAGAGCTACTGAGAGTGTTGAGTGAGCTATCATGATGAGCATTGTTTTAGACGGACGGTGTGATACCAGGTCCGGTCTCTGAGTGACGAGGGTAGTAATTAAAGGATGTTGTTTACGTGGCTAGATAATCCCCAGCACTGGTGAGGTTTCCCCGCCGCGACTGTGTTCAGTATGGGAGGGTCGCGACATAATATCCCGCAGTATCCAGCTCGTGTGAATGTGCCATATTGTTTAGATTAGATATCTTTTTTATTATGATCCTAAATGCTTATCTTGCTCAACTGCCTAGATTTTATATCGTTGTTACTCTCCTTAACTTTATCATTGTCTCTACTCTTTTGATGCATGCGTCCTATATTACTTGCATACTGTGACTTGGCAGATCTTTAGATCTGATCCATTCTTGGTGCTTAGGTCTCGACCCCGAGTTTGAGGACGGGGAGCTCGTGCTTGCTGAGGCACCCGTAGTTGGGGACTACGGGTGGGGACCAGCTGACCAAGTGGTCGAGCTGGAAGTTGGAGAGTCAGTACATGGGGATTGAGAGTGCATCTTTGTTTGGGTTTTTGAGTGTTTTTTATAGTGAGCAGGGCTTACTCTAAATTTTAATAAACCTTTGTTTTTATCATTTGACATTTATAGGCTGGACTTCAGCCTGTCATATTTGATATATCATGATACCTATGCTTCCGCTATCTCTGTTATTGCTTCCGCTTTATTCTTTATGCTTCCGCTATTTAACCATTGATGTTATATTGTTCAAGAAGTTTTAAATTGGACCTCACTCCGGACCTACGATCTTGGAAGATCTCGAAATTTTTGGGAAGTAGGGCGCCAACCTTGGTACCTTGACAGTTTTCACGATATTCGGAATTTGGGCGTTATATTGAGGATCGAAATTGATTTTCATTGTATGCTTACTAAGTTAGTTTATTTAAATGAAAATCAAATTCTTTGATATACTTGAGATTCAATTGGTTAGAGCCTTCTAGTTATACTTTTTATTTTGATGTATTTTCCAATTGATATCCAGTCTGAAGATTTAGGGTACGAGATCTTTAGATTGGTCCACTCAATAAATCAACCCACTAGTGTGCAAAAAAAAAAAAAAACAATACTCTATGCAGCGGAAATAAAATCACATGCACACACCACAAGGACACCAAATTTAAGGTGGAAAACCTTAACCGGGTGAAACCACTGATCTAAACTGGATCAAATCAAATATTATGAATCTCGCAATTACAAGAAACTCAGATTTCCTCCCCATATACCCCCTATCTAAAGACTGAAGTTACCTTGTGTTGCTTCACGCTTCAACGACTTCACACCATTGATTGCAACAGACTCAATCCAGCGCTTGACTCCTCAAATCTTCTGCATAAGAAGATGATCTTCTACAAGGATTTAGAAGAACTTGGCTCTCTAGAGTACTTGGCAGGACAACTCTTCAAAAATCTCTAAAGAATATTTCTCTCAATTAGATCACTCATTTCAGAACTTGAGAGATAATTTGTGTCTCTTTGTGTTGTGAAAAACAACCAATTTATAGCCCCTAATTCGTGCAAGAGACTTCTAAGAATAATCCACTTAGAATAGACGGTTTTCTCAAACTTCCACCTAGAGTCCGGATCCAACTGGGCTTTATGCGCCTAGCTCACTATAGCGAGCAGCATTCTCGCTATAGCGAGAGTGCTTTCTGCCTCTGCCTTGGTTTGGGCTCTGACAGGCTTTCTCTTCAGCCGATTTTATTGACTTATAGTGCCTAATATGTTCTATATTCTAACAATCTCCCCCTTTAGCAATTCTTGGATAAATCACCCTAATACAATATGAACTACCCAAAAGAAAAACCCAAAATACATTGAATAAAAAAATCAGCACTATAGATTTTGAGTTGCCTTAGCTTGAGGAACTCCCCCTGACTTCGTTATTCTCCCCCTGGATTTGTCCATAATTGACAAACAAAAATAATCATGCAGCTTCTGTCAATCCGGATCCAGCAGTAGCTGCCCCTCAATTTTGATTCCCCTCACTATGATCTTCGTATCAGCATTGGGGGTGGGACCTTGACCTCCTTGATCATGGCTCTTTATAATTAGCCACCCACACTTGTGTAGTTTGATCTTTCAGCATAGTGTGAGCAAACTCAGGCAAATCATATTTTCTTACCCAAATTTGAGTCATCTTGGGTGGAGACTAAATCTTCCGCCATTGCTTGGTCTTAGGTAGACTTTGCAGCTTCTTGCAATGGGGACGAATGTGTCCTTTCTTTCCAGTTTCCACAATGGTGACAAGGGATGTGTGTGCAGAGCGTGATATTTTTTTTTTCTTGAAACTACTCGACACATTATTTGAAAGTGCAGTATGTGGAGTAGCATGATCATAACCGATACCAGTTTTACCTTTAGCATTTGAAGTGGATGCACTATGATCATAACCGATACCACTTCTGTCAAACTGAGATTTCTGACTGCACAATATGTTTGTAAGAGTCTTCGAACTAGTGCTCATCTTGTTTAGCAAAGCTTGTTTTAATTCTAGCTCAGACAAAGTGATCTTCAATCTTCCTTGCAATTCTTTATTTTTAGCTTGTACCTTCTGTAACTCTGTTCTTAAGGTCTCAATCTTTTGATCAACTTTCTTGAATTTCTGACCATCAATAGTCAAATTTTCAGCTATGCAGATCTTCTGACTTTCCAAGAGATAAACCTTTTCAATTGCTTGCTCTAATTAAATTTTCAATGTGGAAATTTCTTCTTGAGCAGCCTTAAACTTGATAGTAATCTTGTTGCCATACTTTGTCATCCGGACACAATCAGCATATGTAGTATGATACAATTCTTCATAATCTTTCTCTTAATCTGACATCTCATCATCATGATCTTCATTAGTATCATTGTCAGAAAGAGACTTAGCCATAAAAGCCACAAACTTGCCATTCACAGTTTCAGAAGTATCAATTGAAGGTTCTTTTTCTTCTGATGATGACTCTTCATCCCAAGTTGTGTTGAGAGCCTTTTTCAATGTATCTTTTTTCTTGTTGGCACACTCATTAGCATAGTGACCATAGCCTTAGCACTCAAAACAATTAGTTCCTTTCGTAGAATCATTCTTCTCAAATTTAGAATTCTTCCACTTGACTTATTTTGACTTCATGCACTTCTTGAAGCAATTAAACAATTCAGTCATATCATCTTCAGCCTCAGATTCAAAATGAAACTCAATTTTCTTTTTTATGTTTCTTTCTTGATTCTGAGATGGATTTCAAAGCAATATATTTCTCTTTTGATTTTCTTTTATCCAAACGGTTTGCTTCATATATCTGAAGATTTCCAGCCAGCTGATTTACCTTGAGGGTATCCAGATTCTTATTTTATTCAATAGCATCAACTTTAGAATCAAACCTCGAAGGTAGAGACCTCAGAATTTTCTTCACAATTTTGTTTTCTGGTATTTATTCAACCAGAATTAAAACAGAATTGACAATCTCATTCAGCTTTGCATTAAATTGATCAAATGTCTCATCTTCTTCCATCACGATGGTTTCAAATTATTTAGTCAGCCATTGTAATTTTGCTTGCTTCACCGTGTCTGTACCCTAATACACTGTCTGTAAGACTTCTCATGCTTCTTTTGCAGTTTTGTAGGTGAAAATCCTACGGAACACATCAGTAGACACTCCATTGTATATGTTATTTACAGCTTTATTATTACAATTGGAAGCATGCTTCTCATCCTTAATCTATTCAGTTTTAGGTTTGGGAACAATTTGTCTACTAACTGCAATCGTTAGTCTGGAGTAACCCTCCTCAACAATATCCCCACACATCATCATCAATGGACTTAAGGAATCCAATCATCCTTTGTTTCCAATATGCATGATTAGAACCGTCAAACAAAGGAGGCTTGGAAGTTGATGTCCCTTCTCTATTGAGTATCTTTCTAAAAATCTATTTAGATCAAACACAGCAAATTAGTGTAAATCGCTCTGATACCAATTGAAGATTTAGGGTACGAAATCTCAAGATTGGTCCACTCAATAAATCAACCCATTAGTGAGCAAGAAAAAAATAATAATCTGCGCAGCGGAAATAAAATTACAAGCACACACCACAAGGACACTAAATTTAAGGTGGAAAACCCTAACTGGGTGAAAAACCACCGATCCAAACTGGATCAAATCAAACACTATGAATCTCGCAATTACAAGAAACTTCGATTTCCTCCCCATATACCCCCTATATAAAGACTGAAGTTACCTTGTGTCGCTTCACGCTTCAATGACTTCACACCGTTGATTGCAACAGACTCAATCCAGCGCTTAACTCCTCAAATCTTCTACGCAAGAAGATGATCTTCTACAAGGATTTAGAGAACTTGGCTCTCTAGAGTACTTGGCAGGACAACTCTTCAAAAATATCTAGAGAATACTTCTCTCAATTAGATCACTTATTTCAAAACTTGAGAGATGATTTGTGTCTCTTTGGGTTGTGAGAACACCCAATTTATAGCCCCTAATTTGTGCAAGAGACTCCTAAGAATAATCCACTTAGAATAGAAGGTTTTCTCAAACTTCCACTTAGAGTCCAGATCCAACTGGGCTTCCTGTGCCTAGCTCGCTATAGCGAGCAGCATTCTCGCTATAGCGAGAGTGCTTTCTGCCTCTGCCTCGGTTTGGGCTTTGACAGGCTTTCTCTTCAGCCGATTTTATTGACTTACAGTGCCTGAAAAGTTCTATATTCTAACAAAGTCATGATTGTTTAAGTCAATTTGTATGAGTCTTTGTAGTTATATTCTTTAAAATACAAATTGAAATTTGATTATGTGTTATCTTCAAAATCTTCATGTTTATGCTCATTGTTGGATTTTTTTATTGAAATGATTTGAAGATTGTATGATTGGAAATGCTTTAACACATCATTAGTTATAATCATCAAAGCATGTTCCATGTTCTCATTTCCTTATGCATATGGTTATATTAACTTAAATGGAAATGAATAAGGTTACAAGCAATTTGCTTCTTTGCTCTTCTAGTTATATTCTTTTTGTGAGCAACTTGAATTATATGATTTGTGGATCATGAAATAGATTTACTTTCTATACATAGTCTTGTGCATCATCTCATTGCATAGTGATAATGTTTTCATGATTCTCATAGTACATTTCCTAGAGTGGAGATTTTACATGTTAGATCTTGATTTTAATTATCCTCTCAATGCAAATGTCAATTAGTTCCATGTATGGTTGTAATCTTAGTTATATTTGTAGACACCATACTAGAACTCTCAATTCCATCCTTTATGCTTTCTAGTCATTATTTGAAATTGATGGTTATGATGTTGATTCATGTGTATTTTCTTAGTGATATCATCTTTATACATGTTTCAGCTTCATAGTAGAGTTCTTGATCATATGAACTTCTTTGAAACTCATTCCTTGTATCTCATAGTTATATCTATTGTTTGATGGATTTCTTAGATGTTGAATTCATATGATTTGACACTTTAAAAATTGCATATTCTATCAAGTCATATATTTTTAAAATGCAATTTCACATGTTCATCACTATGCTCATTAGTTATATCATTAAAAGTGATGAATATTCTTTTATGTTGCTTGACGGAATTTTGTGTTTGTCACATCATTGCTCTTAATCATGTTTTATATTCAATTGATTTCAATTAGTATAATTTTAGATTGATGCCATATCCAATTCATGTCATATCTTGAGAATGTGATAGACCCTGTGTACATTGGATTGAACTTGATAGTAATATATTTTTATTCCATGTCACATTCCATTAGCATCATAAATTTCATGTTTGCCACCTCTCTTGCACATATAGGTCAATCTCATGACCACCATGTTTATGTGATCATAATCTTGGTTGGTTGGTTGAGGTAGGCTTAATTTATGTTTGAACTTCATTTCACTCATCTTGTACATGATAGTTGTATTTAATGATTGAATGAAATGATTTCAAAATATTCATAGCATATGATTTTCATACTTATATTGATTGATGCTATGTTTAGTAATCCCCATAACATCATGGATAGCTCTAATTTGGATTAATCCTAGTAGTTATATTCTTTTTAACTCCATTTTAGAGTGATTGAGTTAATAGTTTTATACTTGAATCTCAATTGGTACTCTTTATTCCAATTGGTATCCATGATCGCTTTTCTCCATGGCCTTGCTCTTTATTTTGGTAATTTGATCATATTGAGCTCCATATTTAAATGTATCTAATCATTCCTTTGAAGTTAATCCTCAATTGGTAAAACCATCTTTTCCTTACACCAAATAGTTAAATCTTGTCAACAATTTGACAAAAGGAGAGAATGGATTAAGGGGAGTGTAAACCTTTGAAGAAGTCCGTTTTGATCAAATTCACCCTTGCTCTGGATTTTTACCCTTATAGCTTACTACTTGGGCTGCACAACTGATTTTTCAGTTCGTCCTAAAATGAAGGACCGGACCGGACCACTTATAAGTGATTCGGTCCGGTCCGAAATGGTCCGGACCACTTATAAGTGATCCGGTCTGGTCCGAAACGGTCCGGTTGGATCACTTATAAGTGGCCCCGACCGGTTTCAATTTTTTTTCCTAAGTTTTTTTTTTTTTTCATTTTCAACTCACATCTTAAGATTTTCCTATATATTTGGTGGGCCATGGATAAGCTAAGCATTTTCCTCTATCTTTGGTGGGCCATGGAATGACCAAATAATCATCATCTTATATTAAAAAAATTAAAGAAAAAACTTATTATTTAATAAATGAGGTTCGGTCCGGTCCAGACCGGATCCCAAAAGGCCTGGACCGGACCTGACCGGATATAACTAGTTTTCCAAATTCGGTCCGGACCGGACCGGATTTGGACCACTAAAACCACAAATCCGGTCTGGTCCGGTCTGGTTTTGTGGTCCGGTTCGGTTTTGTGCAGCCCTACTTACTACCCATACATGATGCCCTGTTATGAATCTCATTTTTGATTTCTTTTGTTAACAGGTGCCACTAAAAGATATTTTCCTTATTTCATGTGTGTAGGTATCTTTGCAATTTAATGTCAAAGGGGGAGAGAATGTCCAAGTTGTCTAAGGGGAGATATTGTATTATCTTCCACGGGGAGAGAATGCATATCTTGCCAAAAGGAGAGAGTGCATGGTCAAAGAGGGAGAGTTGAAAGAAGAGAAAGCTTGGGAGCTAAAGAAGATGCTTGGCTAAAGAAAGAAAGATGAAAAGAGAGCTTGAAGAATGATCAAGCTCCAAGCATCAAGAAGATTGAAGAAAAAGAACTAGAGCCCAAGCTAAGTGAAGGAAGCATCCAAGAGATTTCAAGACTTGTCCAGCTTAGGGGGAGCTGAAGACTTAGTGTGTAAATTCAGTGATGAGTGAATTGCCATCAAATTTCAAAGGAGAAGATTGTTAGGGATTTTGTGTTTAGCAATTTGATGGATGCATTATCATTTTAATCATCATTTGAATTTTCACACATGCATTGATTTTGAAATACATGAAATCTTGATTTACATATGCATGTTTTTAAAACCTTCAGAACTTATGTTTCATGCATATTTGGATTTAACACTTGGATGCATTTATTTTTGAAAAGAAGTTTTGAATCAAGCTAGCCAATGTTTTAAAAGTTTCAAATCATCTTAGGCATTTTATGTTTCATGTTTTTAAAACTCTTAGAATGATTCAAAACATGTTTCTAAGCTTGATTTATTGGCCCAAAAATCCCTACAGAAATTTTCTTTAAAATATGCAAAAAATGGGATTTTGGTCCCTGGGCCCAGGTTGACCTGCAGTAAGCTTGGTCGATCGAGCCCACTGCGGTCAACCGGGAAAGTGCCGTTGGGCCTCTTTTCAAATGGTCTAATTTATGACCGTTGAGCCTAGGTCGACCGGGCTCTATACCAGGTCGACCGGGGACACGCTGGAACTCAATTTTTTAGTATAAAAAAGGGTTCATTCCTTTGAAAAAGTTAGCAACTAAAAGCCCATCTTTGAGGTGTTTGGAGACAAAAGAAAGATAATGAACTAAGAGAGACCAAAGGGTCATTTGTAAAGCTAAAGCTTGAATCCATGAAGTTAAATCTCTAAGTAAGCTTTACTTTTCAAATCATATGTTATATGCTTTGTTTAAATTATTGGCAAATGAGTTTTAGCATGATAACTATGATGCGTTGAATCCATTACTTCATGTAATCTTTGATTTAAGTTAGTTTGGATTCTTCACCTTAGTTCAAACCAAGTTTGTTTTAAAGTTTCATATGCTTTGCCAAAATCTTTGATTTCTTTTATAGCATGATTCATTTACTTGGTTGAATCTTTATTTGTTGTTTTTCAATCTCATTAGAACTATAGTTAAATTAGTTTTTTTTTTAAACAATGCACATACATCACATTTAGAATTAAATAGTTTCATACAACTTGTGAGCCTTTGATTTTCATATCATCAACAAGTTAGTATTTATACATGTGATTAGCATTTCACTACAATCAAATCTTTTTATGTGCCTTAAACTTTTAAATGCTTTAAGCATAAATTGATTGAGCTTACTTTTTAAACTTGATTGAAGTTTCCACACACACACACACATCATGAGCATATCTTTGCATTCATATAGTGTTTGTGTGAGTTAGATTTTTAATTTAATATCCGCCTAATTTAGAGGCATTATATTTGAGCTTTAATTGTAATCTCTTAAAGTGTTTGTAGAGACACTACATTAAGAGAAAATCTTATACTTGTAAAGGTTATTGCTTAGCCAAAGAAAGGCATGGTGTAAAGGTTATAGGTTAGCCTAGAAAAGCACATAGTAAGGTTATTGCTTAACCTAGAAAAGCACATTGTTAAAGGTTATTGCTTAGCCTATTAAAAAAGCATAAATAGTGGAAATCCGGTGGGGTGTTGGTTCACAACCCGGTAGTGGATGTAGGCATTGAGGCCGAACCACTATATATTTTTGTGTGATGGTGCATGCTATGTGGTGATTATGTTAATTAGCTTCCGCATTTTGTTTGTTAATCATCACAAGTGACTAGTTGTTTTAAAGAATTTAAAATTGGTTATAACTGGTCACTAAGTAGTAGCTCACGCTATTCACCTCCCCTCTCGGGTAAGGATCCCGGACTTTTACTCACCTTTTAATAAATGAATTTCAGACTTGGATTCTTAAACTTTTCTTGGTCGACTGTAAGGTCTGTGACCTTACTGGGTCAGTTGGGCCCAAAACCCGACCCGTTGACCCATTTATTATTAATTATCTTATTTAATTATATTTTAGATATTTAAGTGGATTTAGATCATGAGCGAGTTTCTTTTAGCATTAGAATAGTATCTATGTAGTTTCGTTCGATTCCGAGTTTGTTTGATCATAGCAGGGGCGTAGTTTGTAATTTAGGGGAAATTGAGTGTTTTTCCGAAATATTCCAAACGCCGTGATTTTGGGTTCGTTGGAAAGGTCTCGTCGTTCTGATGATTTTTGTCTCTTGACTCGTCGCGATCCGACGATCAGAAACCTTTCAAGTGGTCCATTCTTTCACCGGACCCACTTAAGGGGGTAATTTGGTCTTTTCCTCTCAATTGTCTTCTTAAACGAAGATTTTCCCTAATTCCATTCTTTCTCTGCAATGAACGAAAGGACAACAGCCCCCATTTCTTCTTCTTTCTTTCTCAAGCCAGAACTCTGCCCTAGAAGATTCCATTCGAAGATCCGATCCGCTAGACTTTTTCCTCTCGATCCCCTCGTTCTTCCGGTATCAATCTGGTACGATTTCCAGTAACTTCATCTTTTTCAATCATCTTCCTTTTGGTTTAGATTAGGTTCGATCTTGATCTTTTTCCTTTATTTCTTCTCCTTTGCGTTCTAGGTTATAATTGTTCGGGTTATAGTGTGACTTTGAGGGTAGAAAAGCTTCTCCTCAAATTCCACCAAATTCCAATCTTCTTCTCGGTTGAGGTAAGTAGATATGCAATTTATATTTAAACATGTGTGTATGGTTTTCTATTGATTGCAATGAATTCTTGTTAGAATACCAAAATTCCAAGCTGTGGTTATGTTTTGATATGGTCTCATATGATAGATTAGGTTTTTGGAAATATTTGGTTGTATTAATTGTTAAAATGGTAGCTTTGGAGGTTGTTAATTTGATAGAATGGATGAGAATGATGAGAATGTGATGTATGGATTGAATGGGGAGCAAGGAGGCTCAGTTTTCTGCAGGTTAGTCATGGATTGGCCGGAGGAAAAAGGGAGTAGAAACCTATTTGCGGGCTACAGGTTCGCTATCCGATCGATCGGTCGCCCTGTGCGATCGATCGGACAGAGAACAATCCCCAAATTAACTGTGAGCGTTCACAGTCCGATCGATCGGCCACACAGTCCGATTGATCGATCTGTGAAAACTCTCAGCTAACTGGGAGATGCCCAGTGTCGATCGATCGGTCACACAGTCCGATCGATCGGACTGTGCACTAACTGAGAGGTGTTCAGTGCCGATCGATCGCACCTTCGGTGCGATCGATCGGAGGGTGCATGGTCACTGAAACTTCGAAGGCTTGTAACTTTCAATCCGCCCGTTGGATTTTTATATATAATATACAGTTGGAAAGCCCTCGAGACGGAGAATCCAATGGTTCTGTTTCATCACGATCGGAGGTCGGAAAGGGATGTAATTACTTGAATTAAGGATTCGACTCTGGTAATTCGAGAAAGAGACTTTTTAACTTAGGTATGGCCTTAGATGTTGGAAACCACTAACTTACTATCACATGACCATAAAAGGGATTGAAATCGAAGCACATGGCTTGGTGTTCTTCGATGGGTTGTCTAGGTATTCGTGCATTACACGTAGTGTAACCCAATGCATATGGAGTTGAATTGAATGATGCCCAACATAATTGTACACCAAGGGATTTTTCCTAAAGGCATCATTGATCCAATTTCCACATGTACTCCGTTAGAACACGTGGAATACAGGGATGACACAACTTGCCTAGGATTGGATTGTAATTCTTCCTTGACTTGTGACTTGTATCTGTTGATAACATTCCTTGTACACTCTCTTGGCATAAAATTCTTAATTATATATGAAACATAAATTCTTATAGAATTTAGGACTTGGACCTGACTTAGAGTGTACCTTAGGAAACCGTGTCTTGTTTTGATGAACATGACTGGCTAGTATGAAAGGGATTATCACGTGTTTCACTTGTCTTGTATCGTCTTGAATAAGATAATCCCTATGATCTGGTCTTGTACTTGGAACTAGCCAGACTTGCTTGTCTTGTTGTCCTTGTGTCAGAACCACTTTGTTATTGTTTGTATATCATGGCCATCTGCAGTTTGGGGTTTAATGACGAACCGGTTACTCGGTTGTCGGGGTGGGCAGTCGGCGTAGGACGGCGTCCATGGCGTTGAATAGCTTGGAGCGGGCTAGGACCGTGCTGCTATTCCCAGGACAGGGAGCTAGGATCCCACTGGAGCCAGACTTTGGTATAAGTAGTCCAAAGGGGATTGTTACTGGTACCCCGGGAGGTGGCTTTGGACATCCTCAGAGTCTCCCTCTTGTTCTTGTTTTGCATTGCATGGATAGCGGTTATTGTTAGATGGTTGCTAGGATTCCTATTATTGTTTCCTTGGATTATTAATCTCGCTTTATGCCTAGTCTCGCATTCCTTGTATTCACATGATTACTACTTGTCATTAATCTATATTTGACGCATGTCGTGTTTATTATAATGTTTTGTATATCCATTGCTCAACATGTCGCTGACTCTGTTCCTTGGTGTGCAGACACATCAGATGAGTACTACTTCGAGGAGCAGGCTGGTGAGAAGATCCTAGAGGATCTCCAACCAGCAGAGGAGGCCCGAGAGTGGCGTGCCGATGACATAGAGTAGCGTCATCACTTCGGGCACGAGAGAGATACATTGGGTTTTTATTAGATTATTCATTTATTTCTCTCGTTGGACCTTGCTTACATTATTGACTTCTGTTCTTTTATTGGTCTTGTATCTTGGGATGACCAATGTAATAAATAACTTGATTCTTAGTTTTGTTTATTCTTTTTTGCAACTTTAATTTAATGTGATTCATATTCATTGCTTGAGATTCCATATGTCTAGAGTTTTATGAACTCGATGTTTATTGTATTAAAAGAGGCTTGAAATATTTTATCCTCACCGCAAACTTACGATCCGTGGGCTCAAAGGACAAAAATTTTAATTAGTCATAAAATTCACTCTCCGGATCCGGTTATTTTTTTAATCGGGTTCGGGGGACGTGACATGATGGTATCGGAGCAGTGGTTGGTTTCTCAGGGTAAAAATGGTAGAAACCATAGGACGCGTGTGAAGATTTCGTTAGTCAGTAGGTTGATCACTTAGTTTTGTTTCTAGCAATGTTTGTTAGCTTGGGGCATATAGGAACTAACCTTGAATATTTTGCATAAATATCATAGAAGGTACACTTTTAGTTTGTGGATTTGATGCTAAAGTTCTATTTGATCCTGGATCTACACATTCGTTTGTTGCACCGGCATTTGCACTGCATTTGAGGAAGGATAAGGTGATACTACCTTATGATTTGATAGTAGCTACCCCTGTATGTAGCCATATAGCTTGTAATGTCATCTACCCTAGGTGTAGTATTCAGATTGGGGAAGTTAAGTTGACCATTAGTTTGATCATCTTACCAATGGCGGAGTTTGATGTGATACTCGGTATGGGTTGGTTAGCTAAGATCCGAGCGATGTTAGATTGTTTTAACAAGACCGTGAAGTTGCAGAGTGCAAATCGTAGTGTTGAGTTTATTGGAGCTAAAAAGCCCATCTCCACTCGGATGATTTCTGCATTGAAGGCAGAGCGGTTGATGAGGAGCGGATGCGAATGTTTTATTGCATTTATTGGGGAAGACAAGAAGTCCAAGTCTATTGATGAGATTTCAGTGGTGCGAGAATTCCCGGATGTGTTTCCGGATGAGATTCCTGGTTTGCCACCTGTTCGAGAGTTGGATTTCACGATAGAACTGCAGCCAGGGACAGCACCTATTTCGAAGGCCCCTTATAGGATGGCACCAGCAGAATTGAAGAGTTGAAGACTCAGATAGGAGATCTATTGGATAAGGGTTTTATCAGGCCCAGTGTTTTACCGTGGGGAGCTCCAGTGATATTTGTGAAGAAGAAGGACGGGACTATGATGATGTGTATTGATTACAGACAGTTGAATCAAGTGACTGTTAAGAACAAGTACCCGTTACTGAGAATTGATGAGCTATTCGATCAGTTGCAGGGAGCCCAAACCTTTTCGAAGATAGATCTGCGTTCCGGTTATCATCAGTTGCGAGTCAGAAAGGAGGATGTTCCTAAGACTGCATTCCGGATGAGATATGGACATTTTGAGTTTCTAGTGATGCCTTTTGGATTGACGAATGCTCCAGCAGTTTTTATGGCATTGATGAATAAGGCATTTGCTCCTTTCTTGGATCAGTTTGTGGTAGTCTTCATTGATGATGTGTTAGTGTATTCAAAGACTAAAGAGGAGCATGAGCATCAGTTGAGAACATCTTTACAGCTTATGAGGGATAACCAACTGTATGCAAAGTTGAGCAAATGTGAGTTCTGGTTGGAGCAAGTGGCATTTTTGGGCCACATTATCTCTAAGGAAGGACTGACAGTGGATCCCAAGAAGATTGCAGCAATTGTCAATTGGAGTAGCCCGCGGAATGTAGCGGAGATTCGTAGTTTCCTTGGACTTGCAGGTTACTACAGGAGGTTTGTGAAAAGATTCTCTACCATAGCATCTCCGTTAACTAAGTTGACGAGGAAGGATATTCCGTTTGTGTGGACGGAAGGGTGTGAAAAGTGTTAGTGCCACATTCCTATGAGCACTTGTTTTTATATTGTCAATTCCGTGTCGAAGAATCGAAGACCTTGCCTCTCAGTATTTCTCAAGGAAGATCAAGTTTGAAGGCAGAAGATCAAGTCTTGGAAGGCTCGGATTCATAAAAGAAGACGTCCATATGTGTGCCAACCTATTCAGGTAAATGGGACTCCAAACCAACCAAGACTTGGCTCTAAAAACCCTTAGTTTAATGGCTTATTTAATAGGGTTTTAGAGATTATTTTTCAGCTTTTTCAAGACTCAAAACAGGCCTCAGAAGTCGGCTAACCGCCATGGTTTTCGATCACCTCGCGGTTACTTTTCCAGAGAGCAAAAACTCTCTTAAAATGGTTTTTCAGTTACCTCGCGGCTAGCCGTTTGAACAGTAACTTCACTATTCACTATTCACTGTTCACTATTCACTAGCCGTTTGAACAGTACTTCACTATTCACTATTCACTGTTCACTGTTCACTAGCCGTTTGAACAGTAACACTATTCACTGTTCACTATTCACTAGCCGTTTGAACAGTAACACTATTCACTGTTCACTGTTCACTAGCCGTTTTATGACCGTTGGAATTTTTCTATAAATACCTGAAGCCCATTTTCAACAAGAAGGAGTCCAATTTTTGAAGAGCCTTTGTTCTAAATTCTTGTAAACCTTTCTCAAGCTCTCAAAGCTTCTTCCAAACACACTTAGATTCTATCTTGAAAAATCCAAGGGCTTACTTAGCTCTAAGGAGTGTGCTTTGAGAAGTCAAATCTAGGGTATCCTAATCCATAAGGTTATCTCTCATTTCTACCCTAGAAATCAAACCTCTACAACTTGGTTGTGCATCTCAATGGAGTTTCATCATCAACACCAAGCTAGCTGCAAGAGGTAAAAAGCTTCGATCATGGTCAAAAGCTTCCTCGAACACTTTCGATCTTCATCAAAGGCAAGTGTTCGCCCTCCATTCAAATTATATCTTTGTGATAGTGGATTGTTTCTGCGTGATTCAACCACTTTAAAAATTGTGATAGTGGATTGTTTCTGTGTGATTCAACCACTTTAAAAATTGTGATAGTGGATTGTTTTCTGTGTGATTCAACCACTCTAAAAGTTATGTGTGGGGAGTAGATCTTTGTGATCGAACCTCGTGAACAAAAATGGGGAGTAGATCTGTGTGATTGAACCTCGTGAACAAAATTTATGTAGAATCAGTACTTGTGTAGTTTGATTCTTCATAGTGGAACCAGGGGACTGTGTGACACTTGAGAGTGGATGTAGGTCTGTGTGATTGAACCACTATAAATCCCTTGTGTCAATTTCTCTATCTCTATCTCTTGTGCTTGATTTATATATCTATATGTTGTGGAGAATGATATTTAGTTTAATTGACACACATCCACTTGTGGGAAAACAACATTGATCATATTGGTAAATCAAATCTTGTTTAGCACACACTCTTTAACAAATATTCATTTAAGCACATTGATATAAATCATAAGTGAATTTGTGAAGAGTGTTGTACTCACACTTGTGCTTACTAATATGAAACTAATTGTCTTATCTTTGATTGTTTAAGCCTTCATACATTGAACACATATTCCGCATAAGTTGTATTCTTATTTGTGTTCATTATGTTCTTGTTCCTAGTTGGGATTAAAATTGGACTAAGATGTTTTAATTGAGAAAAGAATTCCATTAGTCCTATTCACCCCCCCCCCCCCCTCTAGGACACTTTCATTGGCCCTAGCTGCACTTTCAATTGGTATCAGAGCGGGTTACTCCCTAAAGGTTTAACATCCCGGAGTAGATCTACTTCTTTTTATTAGTGCCAATGTCTAATCCAGAAGGTAGTGCTATAAACAGACCTCCATTGTTTGATGGTACAAACTATGCCTTTTGGAAAGCCCGAATGACCGTCTTCATCAAATCTCTTAACGGAGATGTGTGGGATTCTGTAGAGGATGGATGGACTCCTCCTACAGTCACAGATAAAGATGGCACTGTCCAGCCTCTTGCAAAGGCAAAATGGACAGCTGATCATAAGGCACTGAGAGACAACAATGCAAAGGCATTGAATGCCATAACTTGTGCCATGAATGCTGAAGAGTATAAAAAGATTATGACATGTACTACAGCTAAACAAGCTTGGGATCTTTTGGAAACAAATTACGAAGGAACAACCATTGTCAAAAGAGGCAAGCTCCAAATGTTGACTTCTCAATTCGAATCTTTAAGAATGAGGGAACATGAAATGTTCGATGAATTTCGAACTAAGCTAATGGTAATTGTGAATGAGATGTGGTCACTTGGTGAAAAAATTCTTGAAGGCAAAATTTGTAGCAAAATCCTTAGATCCCTTCCTGATAGATTTCACTCCAAAGTGACCTTTATAGAAGAATACAATGACCCAGAAACTATGAAAGTTGAAGAATTATCTGGTAATATTAGAACTTTTGAGTTAAAGTTAAATAATGCTTCTAATAAATCCAAAGATAAGAAATCAATTGCTTTAAAAATCTCTCAATCAACTCAATCTAAAGGAGAATCAGATAATGATGAAGAAAGTGATAATGAAGATATTGCTCTACTCACAAAAAAATTTATAAGACATTTTAAGAAAAAGAATTCAAATTTTAAATTCTTTAATAAAAATAAAAACAAAAGCAATTCTTCATCTAAGAGTCAAGAAAGAAAAGTCATATGCTATAACTGTCAAAAACTTGGACATATATCTTCTGAGTGTCCAATGGAAAGGAAGAAAAAGACACTTATGGCAACATGAGATGACTCATCTGAATCAGAGTCAGAATCAGATGAATCACATCGAGATGAAACAGAAAATTACACTATTTTAATGGCTCGAAGTTTATGTGATCCATTAATTGAGACATCTGAAAAATCTCATTTTGAGAAATCTGAGGATGAATATAATTCAGATATTGAAGAATTTGAAGAAGAACCAGAATCTGAATATGATGGCTCAGATAATGAAGATAATGATGAAATTCTTCAAGAATCATATAATAGACTCTATGATGAGAGTTGCAAGTTAATTAACATCATAAGAAAATAAGAAGTAAAGAATAAAGTTTTAAAAGACAATGTTAAAACCTTAACGGGTGAAATTAATATCTTAACCAATGATCTTAACGAAACCAACTCTAAATTTCAAATTGCCGGTGAACACATAAGAAATCATAAGAAAGAAGCTGATACTCTAAAAGAGGTAATCACAAATTTAAAAAAGGAAGTCACCCATCTAATATGGTATAAAGAAAAATATGAGTATTCTTTTACTCATGGAGAAGAAAATTTTGAAAAATTATTTAAAATGGGTAAATCACAAGGAGATAGGACGGGTCTTGGATTCGATAAGTATATTACACATGACCCAAATTTCACCAACACATTTGTGAAAGGTGAGTCCTCATTCTCGTGCACTCACTCTCCATTGCCCAAAACAAAATGTCATTATTGTGGTAATGAAGGGCATTTCAAATTTGAGTGCAAATTAAGAAAAAGTCATTTGTCTAAACCTATCTATGAACCTAAAAATGAAAAATCTAATTCTATGAAGGTTAAGGTATTTTAATCAAAGGAAGACTCTAGAAAGTTTAAACAAATTAAAACACCTCAACAAGAGTCTCCTAAGATAGATTTTAAAAGAACTAAACAAGTAAAAATTGGTCAAAATAAATCTATCAATAAGAAACCTCTCATTTTACCTCCTCTGACTTTGGAAATGAAAGAACTTTTGAAAAAGATTGAAAGAGTAAAATTAAAATTCAAAAGACAAAAAGAGAGAGGAAAAGCTAAAAGAAATGAGAAAAATAAAAAGAGACCTCAACCACCAAAGACTTCGCATCAATCTAATTATGAAATTGTCAAACCTCAAAGATTTGATCAATATTTATCTCCTCTGGTTGGTGGAATCTCTTACAAAGACTCCAAAGCTCAAGACCTTAGATGGATACCTAAGGTTAGACCTTTAGACAAATACTAAGTTCTTATTATTAGATTAGACCAACCTTTTCTCATAAGTTATATATTGTTGGTCTTATGTCTAAATTCTTCTATTTTTCTCAGTATTGTCTTTTTGTTCTAATATCATCTGTTTTAGTTTTACTTGTTGAAAATGCATTTTGATTTTAAAAAGGTAGCATGAATTTGTATTGTGATATCACCGGTGCTATCAAATTTTCCATAAATTCTGTCCAACACTTTATAACTAAGCACATTAAAATTAGATTTCATGTTCTTACAAATCATGTGCGGAAGGGTAATATTGTACTAAAATTCACAAGCACACATGATCAGTTGGCAAATATACGGAGAGATCAAAATGATACATGACATGAATGTTTATTGTTTATTTTTCTCAAAGTCTTACAAAAACTTAAGACTTTTAGCCTCATCATTCAAATGCTTCTACTTTTCATAGATCATCATACAATCCCTGTCTAAAGGATTAGGCATCCGAATTGAAGAGGTAAGCAAGGATTTTAAATCCTTATTCTCTTTCTTCAACTCTACTATTTTTCTATTAGACTCGAGAAGAAGCCGTTGCAGTTCATTGATCTCCTCAATAAACTTTTCTGTCGTGCGAGTTCGGGATCGCAACCGATCCGAAAATGAGACAATGGATGAAGAATAATGAGTTCCGAGACTCACAAGCTCATAAATGGCACCTTCATCTATTTTATTAGCCAAAGCTCTCTCTTGTCGCCTTGGTATCATGGAACCTAAGACAGATGCAGAAAAAGTTTGGGATTGAGGTAAAGAATTCCTCATCTCTAGATCAGAAGAAATACTAAAAGGGAATTTGTGAGCCATTGAAACCTTGAGAAATAAGATTGCAGAAGACAAGAAGAAGTGTTGTTACAAATCAGATAGAACTAAGGCTGCTCTTATAGAATTGGATTTCGAACAAGACAAAGCCTTAATTATTCATATCTTGCTTTTCAGGATTGAAAATCCGCTGAATGCAGATTTTCAAAAGCTACTCAGCTAAGCCTTTGAAATTAAATGCGAGCTGTCCCTATATTTTTCTCGTTTGTCAACAACATCCAGCGAATGTGTCAATATCCAGCTGATAATTGCATATTTTGTCGAATATGGTACATCATTTTGCGGGCCTGGATTGAGCGGGCTTGGACTTTCGTGATACATCTTTACAAATCAATTGATTTGATTTTCAAATTTGTTTGAATGGATTCATAGTTATTTCTCTGAGTTGTCTTGGACTTACAAGTTTTCAATCTCTTAAATGGATTAATTTTGTAAAATCTCTTTTCCTAGTAAGATTGATCTTGTAAGATAGCTGGGTTAAGGGAATCACATGTTCAGAGTATTTTTCTTGAGTTGGCAAATTCTTCCTTGAATCTGAACAGATATCCTGCTTTTCCTGTTTACGCGGTCGACATATTGGTTGATCGGTCGACCGAAAACACTTACACAGCAACTTAAAAAAGTTGCGCAGGGATGTTCTGTTTCATTCAGAAATTTCCTTCTTTAAGCAGACGACCTCCTGGAGCTTCTCAACTCAAAACCCTTCTCCATCTTCGGTTGTCAAATCCTTCCGAAACAAAGGGATCATTGTGGAGAAGAAATGTGTAGTAGAAGAACTAGTGGATTATGGTGTCCCTACTATCATGGAAGATATTGGTTGGGCTAGTATTCTAAATTGGAGTGGAAATGCTTTTCCATCCTTGGTTCATGGCCTATATGAGTCTATCTGTGCCTCCACCAACAATTCATTCACTATCAGATTTGCGCATGGAGAAGAGGTGGTTACTACAGAAAAGATTGCATCTATTTTGGGGGTTCCAAGGTCAAATGGACCAAAGATCATTTCTGAAGTTCTACCTCTTGATGAAAAAGATGCCGTGACTCATGCACTTTGTGGAAGATCTGAAGTTTGGACCGCCAAAAATTGTCTTCAAGTTTCTCTCAGTTTATACATCTCTTTGTCAGTTTTTGACAAAAAGAAGAGAATGATATTAAGGGGGAGTAGACATCTTTAAGATGATCAAATGAGATTTCATATTTGAGGATCATGGAGACACATATATGAATATGATGAATATTTATTTTTAATTTTTTTAAAATAAAATAATTTTTAATTGAGAATGCATTAACTTTTACAGGTACATCTTTATGTATTTCTCATATTGCCACATCCATGAGTTTTTAGTTCCGGTATTTTTCTAAGATATGGATGTTTTTATCTTTGATCATCACTATGCTCTGTATTGTGTTTTTCTTTTGTGTGATGATTTTGCAAGTCATATATGCTCCTCTATTTGTAAATTTCCTATCTTGATGACTTGTTTGGAATGCAATGTACCCAATTCATCATTTTAGATTATAATCGCTTATTTTGATGATTGAATTCATTTGGTGATTGCATTCATCCTCATTGTTAGATATCGCGATCACTGAGAGGGGGGGGTGAATCAGTGATCCCTTAAAAACAGGTCCAATTTAACAACAAAAGCAAATCAAATCACACAAGGACACCAGATTTAACGTGGTTCACCAAAAGGCTACGTCCACGGTTCAAAGACTGTCCGAACACCGATCCGGAACAGGTCTAAATCTATTTAGTCGCACCAACGACAAAGAGCACCAACCCTTAAGTTTTAGATAGCACCAACTATCTAGGAAGCACCTACCCCCTTTACAATTTATCTGCACCAACAGATAGGATCACCAGACCCCTAACACCAAGCACCAACTTGATGTTCTACAGAATTAAAGTAGAGAACTTTTCTACAGCCCTTCCCCTCTACAATCTCTCTCTCAATCCCTTACAAATTGAAATTTAAAGCATAAAAAGAGAGACACTTATCTATGGACGAATCACCATCTTCATGAGCATATGTTCGTCCATCTTGCTGTAGAAACTTGCAGCACAACAGCACACAGCAGCACCTTCTTCTCCAATCACTGTTCTCTCCAAAACCCTCTCTTTTGTTCTCTCTTCTCTTCTCTCCTCATGAAAACGAACTTAGCAAGCCTTTATATAGGTTATGGTCACCCTAAAGAGTGTTCAAATTAGGCTAGAATTCATTTAGAAAGAGTCCCAAACGAAATACATAAGTTTCCTGAATTTTCGTGCAAAACTTCTATTTCTGCGCAATTTTGGTTTCCCGTGCTCGGTCGACCGCGTGGGGTCCTCGGTCGACCGGCGACACACTGTGGCAACAAATAACTGGGAGCTAACTGAGACTGTCTTCTGCAGATTTCTCTTGCTCGGTCGACCGCGTGGGGTCCCCGGTCGACTGGCCACACTGCTTCAGGAATTCTGATTTCCTGTACTGTTTCAGCTCTGTCTTCTCTTTGAAGCTCTATCAACACTACACTATCAACACCACACTTGTGACATTGTGTTGACAATAATTCCAACACAAAATGATACTTGAGATACTAAACACTTCAATGCTTCATTAGACTTCTCAAGGCATCTCAAATTCCAACAATCTCCCCCTTCGGAATTGTTGGCAACACTTGGAACTTCAACACTTGGAACACTTTGAACCAGTTGACCTTCATGAAGCTTCTTCAGAACCATAGACTCCCCCTGTCTTAAAAAAACCAACAGAATCAAGATCTTCACATTCACATTCTTGATACCAATCTCCCCCAAGCTATCATAGCATAACTTCTTCGCATAACTTCTCCTAGCATAGCTTTCTCCCCCTTTGACAACAAGTCCAAAGGGACCAACGAAGGAGCGAATAGGATATTCAAGGAATACATTGCTCCCCCTTTCAAGCACAACTCCTAAGGATTAGGAGAGTGAGTAACTCCTAATTTTTTCCGGAGATACTCGAAGACTTCCTTTGGCAGAGGTTTTGTGAAGATATCAGCAACTTGCTCAGTAGTTGGAACATATTCCAATTTTACCTCACCGTCTGCAACCTTTTCCTTGAGAAAGTGATAGCGGATTGCAACATGCTTCGTTCTAGAATGCTGAACAGGATTCTTAGAGATGTGAATTGCACTTGTGTTGTCACAGAGGATCGGCGTAGGATCCGTTGTCGGAACTCCTAGATCAGAGAGCATTTGCCGCATCCATAACACTTGCGTACAACAAGTTGCCGCTGCAGTATATTCCGCTTCCGCTGTAGAAAGGGATACTGAATCTTGTTTCTTACTGTGCCATGCCACCAACCTTTCACCGAGATAGAATGCACCACCGCTTGTACTCTTGCGATCATCTATACAACCAGCCCAATCGGCGTCAGAGTATGCAACAAGAGTGAAGGATTTGCCTTTAGGATACCAAATGCCAAGCTCCATGGTACCTTTCAGATATCGAAATATCCTTTTCACTGTTGTAAGGTGCGTCTCAGTTGGTGATGCTTGAAACCGAGCCACCATACATACTGCTCGCAGAAGATCCGGTCTTGTAGCAGTCAAATAAAGCAAGCTTCCTATCATAGAACGATAAGTGGTGTGATCAACGGACGAACCCTTATCATCTTTGCTTAGCTTTGTGTTCGTTGTCATTGGTGTGCTCACTGGCTTGCTGTCTTCCATGTTAAAACGCTTCAGCATTTCCTTGATGTATTTCATCTGTGATATGAAGATACCATGTTTCAGCTGCTGAACTTGTAAACCAAAGAAGAACTTTAGTTCTCCAAGCATTGACATCTCAAACTCTTTCTTCATCTCTTCAGCAAAATTCCTGCACATTTCCTCATCATTGCCACCAAAGATTATGTCATCGACATAAACAATGACAACCAGCTGTTTGCTCAACTCTGTTTTGACATAAAGATTGGTATCAACCAGTCCTTTTCCAAAGCCGATCTTGCAGAGATAGAGGTCCCGCCTTGCATACCACGCCCTTGGCGCTTGTTTCAGCCCATAAAGAGCCTTTTTCAACTTGCACACTAGGTCTGAATTTTTGCTAATGAGAAAACCATCAGGTTGTTCAATGTAGACCTCTTCTTCAAGTAATCCATTCAAGAAGGCTGACTTTACATCCATCTGAAATACCTTGAAGGTTTTGAATGCAGCCAATGCAAGAAACATACGAATGGCTTCCAGACGAGCCACCGGTGCAAAGGTCTCTTCAAAATCTATGCCTTCAACTTGAGCATAGCCTTTACAAACCAACCTTGCTTTGTTTCGTATGACCTGACCATCTTCATTCAGCTTATTCCAAAAGACCCATTTAGTACCAATAACATTCTTATCGGTAGGTCTAGAAACTAGTTCCCATGTGGAGTTCTTCTCAATTTGCTCCAACTCCTCATGCATAGCTTTCAACCAACTTTCATCGAGACTGGCTTCAGCCACAGTCTTGGGTTCAATGGCGGACACAAGTGAGTAATTGCTAACTACACTTTGTCTTGTTTTAACACCGGCCTCAGGATCTCCAATGATTTGATCCTTAGGGTGTTGCTCTACCCAAGTGCTTTTCTTTCTAGGTGTAGCTTCCTCTGAGTCATCCTTTGATTTCTCAAAATCATTAGGTTCAGCCACTTCATCATCAAGCTCACTCGAGTCCTCATAAACTGGACTGTCATCATGAGTTACATTCTTTGATTCATGGTTTTCATCAATTCTAACATCGGCACTTTCTATGATTTTTCTGGTCCTTTTGTTAAGACATCTGTTAGCCTTACTAGAGGAGGAGTAACCCAGAAATATACCTTCATCAGCTCTTTCTTCAAATTTGCCCGGATTTTGTTCAAGACGCTTGATGTAAACTTGCTACCGAAGACTCTGAAGTGCTTGACTGTTGCTTTTCTCCCAAACCATAGCTCATAAGGAGTTTTGTCTTCATGTGGCCTGATCAAGCATCGATTCTGAATGTATACAGTCGTATGGATTGCCTCCTTCCAGTATTTGTCAGCTAGCTTGCTCTCAGTTAGCATTGTGCGAGCCATCTCTTGCACGGTGCGATTTTTCCGTTCCACAACTCCATTTTGCTGTGGAGTTCTAGGGGCTGAATATTGTCTTTGAATGCCATGGTGCTCACAATAGTTAGTGAACTCTTCAGATGTGAATTCACCTCCTCGATCAGACCTTAAAATCTTGATACGTTTTCCAAGCATATTTTCAACCTGTGCTTTAAACACTTTAAAACGATCAAGTGCTTGATGTTTATGCTTAAGAAACAATACCCATGTCATACGAGTATAATCATCAATGCATAACATAAAATACTTATCTCCATTGGTGCTTTGAGTTCGCATCGGTCCACAGAGATCAGTGTGCACTAGCTCAAGAGGTTTCTTTGAATGATGCTCCTTTGACTTGAACATTACCCTCGTTTGCTTTCCCTTTTGGCAAGAATCGCAAATGGGGTTGGAAGGCTTTTCAACTGTAGACATACCTCTGACAGCCTTTGAATTGCAAATCTTTGACATGTTATCAAAGTTTAGATGCCCAAGGCGTTTGTGCCACAACCAACTTTCCTCTGTCCGACTCATCAAGCAAGTCTTTTCAGCTCCATCTGACAATGTATAGAGATTTCCAGCAGTCCTAGATCCAGTAGCCACTGTTTTGCCGTTGCTACACATCTTGATAGCAAACCCATTCTTAGTGAAGACAACTTCGTGGCCTTTGTCACAGATCTGGCTCACACTAAGCAAGTTGTGTCTCAGTCCAGACACATATAAGACCTCTTCTGATCTGATCTTGTTTGCCTTTAGCTGAACAACACCTTTTCCGCAGATTTTGGCACCATCATTGTTACCAAACTTCACTGATCCGCCTTCATAGTGCTGTAATTTGACGAATTTTTCCTTATCACCTGTCATATGGCTTGAATAGCCACTATCAAGGACCCATGGTGCTGCCTTCTTTTGTGCATTGAATGCCATTTGCACAATGAGAGATTCCTTGGAATTATCTTCCCTTTTCTTTGCCCTCCATGCCTTAACTAACTTGGGTTTCTTTTCAACCTGAAATTGGTTAGCAATAGGCAACCTACAATCCCTAGTCAAGTGTCCATAATTATGACACTTATAGCACTCAATTTTGTGGTTGTTTAAGATTGAAAAAGGGTTCCTAGTCACAAATGGGCTATTTCTAACATAGAATTTGCATTCAGCCCTTTTATGTCCATATCTATTGCAATGATAACAGTAACCATAAAATTTGAATCTTCTTTGTGGCTGGTTAGACTTCATTTCCTTTCTCACATGAATGGACTCTTTTCTAGGCTGGGTGGGCTTCACAGGTTTTGTCTTTTCAGGAGGTGTAATCTTAGAGGATTCTCCATTCTCAAATCCTAGACCAAATTTGAAGTGAGGAGGCCTTTGAACTTTCAGTATTTCATTTAGCTTCAATGTTCCATTGATTGCTTGGAATTCCTTGAGCTTTTAATTCATTTGTATATTTTCAGTCCTTGCTCCAAGGATTTCATTCTCAAGTTTCACCACTTCCTCAGTTTCGGTACTGATTTGTATTTCTAGGACTTCTACCATTCTTTTATATTCTTCAACTTGAGTTTTCAAAGCAATAACTGAACTTTCAGATTCATGAAGAAGTTTCAGATTTTTCTTACTTGTTTTTCGTTCCATGCTAAGCTCCTCAAGTGCGGCAATGAGTTCTTCTTCAAGATTGACCTCAGCCTCCTCTTCCTCTTCCGGCTCTTGCTCCTCTTCTTCTTCAACAGTAACCATGAAGAGAGCTTCAGTTGCCTCGGCTGATTCATCATCGTCTGAAGTTTCAGATGTGCTGTCATTATATTGACTGATGAAGCTTTTTGCTTTGCCCCTCTTTCTGAAATTTTTCTTCCATTTACTCTTATCAACATAAGAGTCATCATCATTGTTTTCTTTCAGCGGACACTTCGCAGCAAAGTGACCAACACCGCCACAATTGAAGCATTTAAAGGGTAGCTTCCCTTTGTACTTTCCATTGCTTCCTTTCTTCAGCTTTCTAACTAATTGAGCCTCAAGCTCATCATCATCAGTATCAGTATCATGACCAGCAGTCTCTTTTCCCTTTTTCTGAACTTTGAAGGCCGCTTCTCTATCAGATGAAGACGTCTTACCTATGCGCATCTCATAGGCAGTGAGTGAACCATGCAACTCATCCATGGTAAATTCATTCAGATCCTTGGCTTCTTCTATGGCTGAGACTTTTGAATCAAACCGGGGAAGAAGAGATCTTAGAACCTTTTTTACGATGACTGGTTCTTTAATCTCCTCCCCTAGTCCACGAATGTCATTCGTGACTTCATTCACTCATTGCATATACAAGTCAACATTCTCGTTTTCCTCCATGCGAAGAGACTCGAATTGAGAGCGATGAGTTTGCAATTTCGCTTCTTTGATCTTCTCATCTCCTTCATGAATGCTTTTCAACTTGTCCCATATTTCCTTGGCTGTTTTGCATGCAATTACTTTGACCAGCTCGCTGTCCACAAGGCCACTAAAGAGTGCATTCTGTGCCTTGGAGTCGTTGTCTGCTAACTTCTTCGTTGCAGCATCAGTGGGTACGATGGCAGTATTGTAACCGACTCTGACAGTCTCCCAGACATCATAGCCAAGTGACTTAATGAAAGCCTACATTCTGATCTTCCAGAAGGAGTAATTAGAACCATCAAACAAAGGTGCTTTCATATTCCCTATATTGGATGCCATGTGATTTGACAAGAGATCACCCTTAGGGTGTTAAGCTTATCAAGGGAGCCTTGGCGCTCTGATACCAATTGTTAGATATCGCGATCACTGAGAGGGTGGGGGGGTGAATCAGTGATCCCTTAAAAACAGGTCCAATTTAACAACAAAAGCAAATCAAATCACACAAGGACACCAGATTTAACGTTGTTCACCAAAAGGCTACGTCCACGGTTCAAAGACTGTCCGAACACCGATCCAGAACAGGTCTGAATCTATTTAGTCGCACCAATGACAAAGAGCACCAACCCTTAAGTTTCAGATAGCACCAACTATCTAGGAAACACCTACCCCTTTTACAATTTATCTGCACCAACGGATAGGATCACCAAACCCCTAACACCAAGCACCAACTTGATGTTCTACAGAATTAAAGTAGAGAACTTTTCTACAGCCCTTCCCCTCTACAATCTCTCTCTCAATGCCTTACAAATTGAAATTTAAAGCATAAAAAGAGAGACACTTATCTATGGACGAATCACCATCTTCATGAGCATATTTTCGTCCGTCTTGCTGTAGAAACTTGCAGCACAACAGCACACAGCAGCACCTTCTTCTCCAATCACTCTTCTCTCCAAAACCCTCTATTTTGTTCTCTCTTCTCTTCTCTCCTCATGAAAACGAACTTAGCAAGCCTTTATATAGGTTATGGTCACCCTAAAGAGTGTTCAAATTAGGCTTGAATTCATTTAGAAAGAGTCCCAAACGAAATACATAAGTTTCCTGAATTTTCGTGCAAAACTTCTATTTCTGCGCAATTCTGGTTTCCCGTGCTCGGTCGACCGGCGACACACTCTTGCTCGGTCGACCGCGTGGGGTCCCCGGTCCATCGGCCACACTGCTTCAGGAATTCTGATTTCCTGTACTGTTTTAGCTCTGTTTTCTCTTTGAAGCTCTATCAACACCACACTATCAACACCACACTTGTGACATTGTGTTGACAATAATTCCAACACAAAATGATACTTGAGATACTAAACACTTCAATGCTTCATTAGACTTCTCAAGGCATCTCAAATTCCAACACTCATAACATTCATTATGCCTTTGTAAGTTAAATTTTTCTAAAGATTGAATGTTATGGTTTTGGATTTTATTTTCTTTGGTATCATAATGCATGTTCCTACCATATGTTTTTAAATGGATTGATTTTCTTTTGGAACTTCATGCATTCCTCATAATCATTGTATGTGCTTCATAGTTATATCAGTATGATTATGCACGTTCATCACTACGGTTAAGTGGTGAAAAGGGTCAATGAAATGAAATTCCATATGATCTTTATTGAGTCCTTACTCTTCAATCGGTTTGTATCATTTGAAGGACTTAGAGAATCCTTAAATGGATTCATGGAATTGATATGGACTTTCTGAGTTGATTTATATAGTTCAATTCCATCTTAGCATGATTACATCTCTTTATAGTCAAATCTTTTGATATCATGCTTGCTAACCCCTCTATGCTTATAGGTGAATCTTTTTATGTCCTTGATATCATAATATGCTAAATATTGATATCTCTCACTTCTCCTTATCTCTCTATAGTACTCCATATGCTTCATCGGGACATCTCTTTGTCAATTTGTGACAAAAAGGGGGAGAATAAATGGATTGAATCCTGAAAATGGAGAGATTAAACAAAGGGGGAGTGTGTAGAACAAAGGGTGAAAACACACTCTATCTATGATATTTTGTGACTAACAATTAAGGGAGAGTAGCAATCCCACCATAGAATGTATATGTCAATACAGGTATATCTTTAAGCGACAAAGCACATTCTCAGGGGGAGTATTTAGAGTCATGAGTCTTTGAGTTGTAATTGTTGTATCTTTTGTAAAGATCATGTACTCTTGTAATCTTGGTTGTATTTGAGTCCATTTGTTGTATTTCAATCAAGAATAGGTGTTTTGCCATGAAATTGACAAAGGGGGAGATTGTTAGTGCCACATTCCTATGAGCACTTATTTTTGTATTGTCAATTCCGTGTCGAAGAATCCAAGACCTTGCCTCTCAGTATTTCTCAAGGAAGATCAAGTTTGAAGGCAGAAGATCAAGTCTTGGAAGGCCCGGATTCATAAAAGAAGACGTCCATATGTGTGCCAACCTATTCAGGTAAATGGGACTCCAAACCAACCAAGACTTGGCCCTAAAAACCCTTAGTTTAATGGCTTATTTAATAGGGTTTTAGAGATTATTTTTCAGCTTTTTCAAGACTCAAAACAGGCCTCAGAAGTCGGCTAACCGCCATGGTTTTCGATCACCTCGCGGTTACTTTTCCAGAGAGCAAAAACTCTCTTAAAATGGTTTTTCAGTTACCTCGCGGCAAGCCGTTTGAGCAGTAACTTCACTATTCACTATTCACTATTCACTGTTCACTATTCACTAGCCGTTTGAACAGTACTTCACTATTCACTATTCACTGTTCACTGTTCACTAGCCGTTTGAACAGTAACACTATTCACTGTTCACTATTCACTAGCCGTTTGAACAGTAACACTATTCACTGTTCACTGTTCACTAGCCGTTTTATGACCGTTGGAATTTTTCTATAAATACCTGAAGCCCATTTTCAACAAGAAGGAGTCCAATTTTTGAAGAGCCTTTGTTCTAAATTCTTGTAAACCTTTCCCAAGCTCTCAAAGCTTCTTCCAAACACACTTAGATTCTATCTTGAAAAATCCAAGGGCTTACTTAGCTCTAAGGAGTGTGCTTTGAGAAGTCAAATCTAGGGTATCCTAATCCATAAGGTTATCTCTCATTTCTACCCTAGAAATCAAACCTCTACAACTTGGTTGTGCATCTCAATGGAGTTTCATTATCAACACCAAGCTAGCTGCAAGAGGTAAAAAGCTTCGATCACGGTCAAAAGCTTCCTCAAACACTTTCGATCTTCATCAAAGGCAAGTGTTCGCCCTCCATTCAAATTATATCTTTGTGATAGTGGATTGTTTCTGCGTGATTCAACCACTTTAAAAATTGTGATAGTGGATTGTTTCTGCGTGATTCAACCACTTTAAAAATTGTGATAGTGGATTGTTTCTGTGTGATTCAACCACTCTAAAAGTTGTGTGTGGGGAGTAGATTTTTTTGATCGAACCTCATGAACAAAAATGGGGAGTAGATCTGTGTGATTGAACCTCGTGAACAAAATTTATGTAGAATCAGTACTTGTGTAGTTTGATTCTTCATAGTGGAACCAGGGGACTGTGTGACCCTTGAGAGTGGATCTAGGTCTGTGTGACTGAACCACTATAAATCCCTTGTGTCAGTTTCTCTATCTCTATCTCTTGTGCTTGATTTATATATCTATATGTTGTGGAGAATGATATTTAGTTTAATTGACACACATCCACTTGTGGGAAAACAACATTGATCATATTGGTAAATCAAATCTTATTTAGCACACACTCTTTAACAAATATTCATTTAAGTACATTGATATAAATCATAAGTGAATTTGTGAAGAGTGTTGTACTCACACTTGTGCTTACTAATATGAAACTAATTGTCTTATCTTTGATTGTTTAAGCACTCATACATTGAACACATATTTCGCATAAGTTGTATTCTTATTTGTGTTCATTATGTTCTTGTTCCTAGTTGGGATTAAAATTGGACTAAGATGTTTTAATTGAGAAAAGAATTCCATTAGTCCTATTCACCCCCCCCCTCTAGGACACTTTCATTAGCCCTAGCTGCACTTTCAAAAAGAGTTTCCAAGAGTTGAAGACCCGGTTGACTACAGCACCTATACTTGCCTTACCCGCTGGAAGTGGACGATTTGTGATTTTCACAGATGCATAAGGGATTGGTTTGGGATGTGTTCTCATGCAGCATGAGAAGGTGATAGCCTATGGATCGAGGCAATTGAAGGATCATGAGAAGAAGTATGCCACACATGATTTGGAGCTAGCAGCAGTAGTGTTTGCATTGAAGTTATGGAGGCATTATTTGTATGGAGAGAGATTTGAGGTGCATACAGATCACAAGAGTCTGCAATACCTGTTTACATAGGGTGATCTGAATAACAGGCAAAGGAGATGGATGGAGTACATA
Organism: Litsea cubeba; assembly: GCA_012931725.1. Taxonomy (NCBI): domain Eukaryota; kingdom Viridiplantae; phylum Streptophyta; class Magnoliopsida; order Laurales; family Lauraceae; genus Litsea; species Litsea cubeba. Next base: position 74,671,900 of record CM022947.1, read on the forward strand.
AAGGATTATGATTTTCCGATCAAGTACCATCCTGGAAGGGTGAATGTGGTAGCATATGCTCTCAGTAGGAAGGCAGCATTCAGTGGGTGTATAATGCCTGAATGGAGATGGTTGGAGCAATTCAGAGACATGGATGTGGAAGTCTGGCCAGTTAATGAGAAGGTCCTAGTTGCTACTATGGGAGTTTGGGAGCCAGAGATAGTTAACAGGATCAAGGAATGCCAGAAGGATGATCCAGAATTACAGAGAATCATTGATCATGTGGATGAGAAGCCAGAGTTCAGATTAATTGATGGAGTTCTGTACTGCAAGGATAGGTTCTGTGTGCCAGATGTTCAAGACATCAAGTCAGAGTTGATGACAAATGCGCACCACACCAGATATTCTATTCACCCAGGGAGTACCAAGATGTATCAGAATTTGAAGAATCACTATTGGTGGGTGAAAATGAAGAAAGAGATTGCAAAATTTGTCTCCACGTGTATGACTTGTCAGCAGATTAAGGCAGCAGAGCACAAGAAACCTCCTGGTTTACTTCACCCGTTGGAGATTCCACAGTGGAAACGGGAGAATCACCATGGATTTCGTGTCAGGGTTGCCGAACACTAAGAAAGGCAATGATGCTATTTGGGTGATTGTGGATAGGTTGACTAAATCAACCCATTTCTTGCCATTCAAGACTGGTCAGTTTATGGATAAGATGACTAAGATGTACAGGGACAATATAGTCAAGCTGCATGGAGTGCCTAAGTCCATAGTGTCCGATCGAGACACTAAATTTGTCTCTCGATTTTGGTCTACTTTCCAGCCATCTATGGGAACTCAGTTGAAGTTCAGCACAGCTTACCACCCTCAGACAGATGGACAGTCAGAGCGTACCATTCAGACACTGCAAGATCTCCTCAGAGCATGTGTTTTGGATTTCAAGGAGAGTTGGGATGAGAGTTTGCCTCTATGTGAGTTTGCCTACAATAACAGCTATCATTCAAGTATTGGTATGGCACCATTTGAGGCATTGTATGGAAGGAGGTGCAGGACTCCGGCATGTTGGGAGGAAGTTGGAGTTCGGAGTTTTCATGGCCCCTCGGAGATTGCTGATTCCATGAGAAGGTCAGAGTTGTCCAGATGAGAATGAAGAAGTCTCGTGATCGTCAGAAGTGCTATGCAGACAAGAGACGGAGACCTTTGGAATTCCAGGTTGGAGATATGGTTTTCTTCGAAGTATCTCCGATGAGAGGTGTTGTTAGATTTGGGAAAAAATGAAAGCTTGCCAAGAGGTTTGTGGGACCATTTGAGATCAAGATCAGGATTGGAGACGTGGCTTATCACCTACTGCTACCGACAGAGTTAGCGGGTGTGCACGACGTATTTCATGTTTCAATGCTTTGGAAGTATATTCCAGATCCCACTCACGTGTTGCAGCACGAGCCACTTCAGCTTCAAGCAGATGTCACCTACGTAGAGCGTCCAACGCAGATCATTGACACTAAGGAGATAGTGTTGCGTACTAAGACCGTCCCATGGGTTAAGGTACAGTGGGAGAACCACAGTCCAGCAGAAGCTACGTGGGAGCTGAATGATCAGATTCAGAAAGCGTACCCCTATCTTTTTCCAGATGAGGTATGTTTAGGCATTTGGGGGACCAAATGTTATTTTTATTTGTGAGAGTTGTAAGGTCTGTGACCCTACTAGGTCAGTTGGGCCCAAAACCTGACTCGTTGACCCATTTATTATTAATTATCTTATTTAATTGTATTTTAGATATTTAAGTGGGTTTAGATCATGAGCGAGTTTCTTTTAGCATTAGAATAGTATCTATGTAGTTTCGTTCGATTCCGAGTTTGTTTGATCATAGCAGGGGGGTAGTTTGCAATTTAGGGGAAATTGAGTGTTTTTCCAAAATATTCCAAACGCCGTGATTTTGGGTTCGTTGGAAAGGTCTCGTCGTTCTGATGATTTTTGTCTCTTGACTCGTCGCGATCCGACGATCAGAAACCTTTCAAGTGGTCCATTCTTTCACCGGACCCACTTAAGGGGGTAATTTGGTCTTTTCCTCTCAATCGTCTTCTTAAACGAAGATTTTCCCTAATTCCATTCTTTCTCTGCAATGAACGAAAGGACAGCAGCCCCCATTTCTTCTTCTTTCTTTCTCAAGCCAGAACTCTGCCCTAGAAGATTCCATTCGAAGATCCGATCCGCTAGACTTTTTCCTCTCGATCCCCTCGTTCTTCCGGTATCAATCTGGTACGATTTTCAGTAACTTCATCTTTTTCAATCATCTTCCTTTTGGTTTAGATTAGGTTCGATCTTGATCTTTTTCCTTTATTTCTTCTCCTTTGCGTTCTAGGTTATAATTGTTCGGGTTATAGTGTGACTTTGAGGGTAGAAAAGCTTCTCCTCAAATTCTACCAAATTCCAATCTTCTTCTCGGTTGAGGCAAGTAGATATGCAATTTATATTTAAACATGTGTGTATGGTTTTCTATTGATTGCAATGAATTCTTGTTAGAATACCAAAATTCCAAGCTGTGGTTATGTTTTGATATGGTCTCATATGATAGATTAGGTTTTTGGAAATATTTGGTTGTATTAATTGTTAAAATGGTAGCTTTGGAGGTTGTTAATTTGATAGAATGGATGAGAATGATGAGAATGTGATGTATGGATTGAATGGGGAGCAAGGAGGCTCAGTTTTCTGCAGGTTAGTCATGGATTGGCCGGAGGAAAAAGGGAGTAGAAACCTATTTGCGGGCTACAGGTTCGCTATCCGATCGATCGGTCGCCCTGTGCGATCGATCGGACAGAGAACAATCCCCAAATTAACTGTGAGCATTCACAGTCCGATGGATCGGCCACACAGTCCGATTGATCGATCTGTGAAAACTCTCAGCTAACTGGGAGGTGCCCAGTGTCGATCGATCGGTCACACAGTCCGATCGATCGGACTGTGCACTAACTGAGAGGTGTTCAGTGCCGATCGATCGCACCGAAGGTGCGATCGATCGAAGGGTGCATGGTCACTGAAACTTCGGAGACTTGTAATTTTTAATCCGCCCGTTGGATTTCTACATATAATATACTGTTGGAAAGCCCTCGAGACGGAGAATCCAACGGTTCTGTTTCATCACGATCGGAGGTCGGAAAGGGATGTAATTACTTGAATTAAGGATTCGACTCTGGTAATTCGAGAAAGAGACTTTTTAACTTAGGTATGGCCTTAGATGTTGGAAACCACTACATTACTATCACATGACCATAAAAGGGATTGAAATCGAAGCACATGGCTTGGTGTTCTTCGATGGGTTGTCTAGGTATTCGTGCATTACACGTAGTGTAACCCAATGCATATGGAGTTGAATTGAATGATGCCCAACATAATTGTACACCAAGGGATTTTTCCTAAAGGCATCATTGATCCAATTTCCACATGTACTCCGTTAGAACACATGGAATACAGGGATGACACAACTTGCCTAGGATTGGATTGTAATTCTTCCTTGACTTGTGACTTGTATCTGTTGATAACATTCCTTGTACACTCTCTTGGCATAAAATTCTTAATTATATATGAAACATAAATCCTTATATAATTTAGGGCTTCGACCTGACTTAAAGTGTACCTTAGGAAACCATGTCTTGTTTTGATGAACATGACTGGCTAGTATAAAAGGGATTATCACGTGTTTCACTTGTCTTGTATTGTTTTGGAAGAGATAATCCCTATGATCTTGTCTTGTACTTGGAACTAGCCAGACTTACTTGTCTTGTTGTCATTGTGTCAGAACCACTCCGTTATTGTTTGCATATCATGGCCATCTGCAGTTTGGGGTTTAATGACGAATCGGTTACTCGGTTTCGGGGTGGGCTGTCGGCATAGGACGGCGTCCATGGCGTTGAATAGCTTGGAGCGGGCTAGGACCGTGCTGCTATTCCCAGGACAGGGAGCTAGGATGCCACTGGAGCCAGACTTTGGTATAAGTAGTCCAAAGGGGATTGTTACTGGTACCCCGGGAGGTGGCTTTGGACATCCTCAGAGTCTCCCTCTTGTTCTTGTTTTGCATTGCATGGATAGCGGTTATTGTTAGATGGTTGCTAGGATTCCTATTATTGTTTCCTTGGATTATTAATCTCGCTTTATGCCTAGTCTCGCATTCCTTGTATTCACATGATTACTACTTGTCATTAATCTATATTTGACGCATGTCGTGTTTATTATAATGTTTTGTATATCCATTGCTCAACATGTCGCTGACTCTGTTCCTTGGTGTGCAGACACATCAGGTGAGTACTACTTCGAGGAGCAGGCCGGTGAGAAGATCCCAGAGGATCTCCAACCAGCAGAGGAGGCCCGAGAGTGGCGTGCCGATGACGTAGAGTAGCGTCATCACTTCGGGCACGAGAGAGATACATTGGGTTTTTATTAGATTATTCATTTATTTCTCTCGTTGGACCTTGCTTACATTATTGACTTCTGTTCTTTTATTGGTCTTGTATCTTGGGATGGCCAATGTAATAAATAACTTGATTCTTAGTTTTGTTTATTCTTTTTTGCAACTTTAATTTAATGTGATTCATATTCATTGCTTGAGATTCCATATGTCTAGAGTTTTATGAACTCGATGTTTATTGTATTAAAAGAGGCTTGAAATATTTTATCCTCACCGCAAACTTACGATCCGTGGGCCCAAAGGACAAAAATTTTAATTAGTCCTAAAATTCACTCTCCAGATCCGGTTATTTATTTAATCGGGTTCGGGGGACGTGACATCGACCCTCTTCAACTTCACGTTGTATTGTCTCCAAAAATACCATGTATCCGTAGAAAATAAGGTATATTGTAAGGATGCTAAGGTGAGTTGTTAGTAATTATTCCAAGCCAATTAAAAATATTTAACCAAAAGTAAGAACTAACTCGGCCTATTCCATGGATCACAAATCTAATATTAAGAGATGCACAAATCAAGAACACAAATTAAAAGAAACAACTTTATTTACTAGCATGAAAATTCTTTATAAGGTATATAACATTGAAAAAACAAGAATACATACTAGGATTTTGAGAATCCTCTTTCTAGATGAAACCACAAGGTTAGTGGTATGGCCTTTGGAAAAAAACCCCTTGGTGACTTAAGATGGAAGGGCAAGAAAGGGAGAGACGGTATGCAATTCTCTAGAGTGAGAGGTGAGCAATTCTCAAACATCCTTGGGTCTCCAATAGGCACTATTTATATAGAGTTTGGGCTCCCATTGTTTCTTCTTTTGGTTCCTCTTTTCTTTCTTGAAATCTTCATTATTTGGAAACAATCTTCTTTCTTGCAAATTCTTTATTGACAACTAAGTTTGCAAGAAATTAGTAGCTTGTCAATCAAAAAATATCTTGCCAATCACACTTTCTAAATTTGGAATCCAAGCAAATCAATCCTTGATTGAGGCCACATTTCATTGAAGTTTCCATGTCCATGATAGGCCCCACTTTCAACCTCATTGTGCAACACTTAAAGAGTGACGGACCCCACATGGGGCGTGTGAAAATATGGGTGGCCTAGTGTTGGTCAACCTTCACTTCATGGTTGGTTCTCCCTTTTCTTTTTTGTATGGAAGAAGAATCTTAAAATATGAGTTTTCAGATTTGCATGGAAATCATGATAGCTTGGTGGATGTGACGCCCCGGAGTCCCACATCGACTATAGAGAGGAAAGTGAATGGGATTATATGTAGAGCTTACACCCTTACCTTGCATGAGGCCTTTTGATGGGTTGAGGCCCATCAGAAATAAAATCGTGAGGCCAGTGGGCCAAAGCGGACAATATCATACATGGGTATGGGGTGGGGCGTTACAAATGGTATCAGAGCCGACTCTCGACTAGTTTGAGTGTGGGTCCCCTGCCGTGGTCTGGTGCAAGTGGGCGGGTTCCATGTGGGCGGGCCAAGAGGGCTGGCAGGCTACAGGGGTTGGCAGGCTACTGCACAGGGACATGCAGCCTTAAGGGGGGTGGAATGTGACGCCTCGGAGTCCCACATCGACTATAGAGAGGAAAGTGAATGGGATTATATATAGAGCTTACACCCTTACCTTGCATGAGGCCTTTGATAGGTTGAGGCCCATCAGAAATAAAACCGTGAGCCCAGTGGGCCAAAGCAGACAATATCATGCATGGGTATAGGGTGGGGCGTTACTGTGGGTCCATATATGATATGCACAACTTGAGTCGTTTGGACGTCCATGTGCAAGTTTGAAGAGAATTCTCGTTGGCTTCACTTTCTTCTTTTGATTTCTTAGCAAGGAAGAGTCCTTGCATTATTTCCTCCTTTGTTTCTCTTGCTCCACAATTATCTCGATCTTCTTTCATCTCTTGCTTTTGGATTTTGAATCTTGAGAATTGAAAAATATCTTCAACAATTGGAAAGGAATTCTGAAACCTTTTTAGCCATGAATGGACCCTTTTCCTCATTTCCTGCAAGCCAAAAAGTGAATTTTATGTGAAAAGATAAAGTTACCCTTAATTCATAAATGCATGACTACGAGCCCATCTCTCATGAAATGATGAATGACTACACATTATTTTGCATGATGATTAATTCATTTCATGAGAAAAACACATTTGAAAAATATTTTCAAAAATAAAATAAAATAAAGTAGGTTTCATAATTTGATGCAAAAATGATGGTTTTTGAGCAAATTATGCATGAATGCACTACAATGGATAAAATATACATAAAATCATGATATGACTCTAAATGAGGCCCTCTTAGCTTGATAAGTCCTTAAACTTACCAAAAATGGCCATGAGAATGTGTATTTTTAAGGAAAAATTGCCGTACGGATGGCTCAAAACCCGACATTTACCCAATACCAGTTGAAAGTCTGAAAATTACCAAATAGAAGATCGTACACAAAAGGACGCCTAAAGTGGGACGATTTTACCCTTTATCCTGCGATATCCTAGGGTTGTAGGATATCGCACGGTTCGATATCCTAGGCCTGTAGGATATCGTACAGTTACCTACTTCCATCCCATCACATATCACAGTTTTTCACCACAAACTGAGGACCTCTGTTTCCATCTTCTCCGCTTTCGCTTGTGCATTCCGATAGGATATTACCAAGGGATTTGATCAGGTGAGAAGTATTCACACCCACTTCGTGCGAAGTCGACTCTATATAGTCATATCACAAGGCTAATCCAATGGTGTTTGCGATGAGTTATTTAAAGGAAAAAAAAGAAGAAGAAAAAACCGCCTGTGACGCCCCGGAGTCCCATATCGACTATAGAAAGGAAAGTCAATGAGATTATATGTAGATCTCACACCCTTACCTTACATGAGGCCTTTGATGGGTTGAGGCCATGGTTTAAAATCTCGGTATCGGTCGCGGTATCGGCCGGGCCGAAAAACCGATACGTCGCGGATATCGTCGCGGTCGTCGCGGTGTGAATTTTTTTTTAATCCAAAAAAATCTGCAAAAACATTCAAAAAATCCAGAATATTAGATAATGTTGGAAAACAATATTTTTTTCCATTAGTAACAATAATAAATCAAAATCTCGGTCACCTTAAGTTATGAGTCCTGTCTGTATCGCTGTTCGCTTTATTCTCCAGTATTTTATATAATGCAACCATTATCGATGCTCATGATCAATAAGATGAAATATCATAAATCTGACATAATGCAACCACAATTTTTGGCAAAAACTCATACTTTTTTGTTCAAAAAGTATAGATCTATTTTAAACTAATACATTATCAATGCATTTGAACATTAATGTGAAAAAATGTAATTGATTTCAAGAAAAGCCCCAAATTTTGGAAATAAAAAAATTTAGATCTACACTTTAAAATACTAGATCTAGGGGAAAATAAGTGAGTAACATCGAACCTAACTCAATATAAAGCCTTTTGGTTCATGAATTAGCATATTACACAATCTTTACTACTATATCATTCCAAACATAATTAAATAGGTTTAATTTCATATCTAGTAGCTTATGATAATAATAGACATTCAAGCACAAAAAAAAAAAGAAAGACAATTAGCAAAAGAGTCCTAGCTATCATGGTCAAGTAGAACATTTTGTTTTCTTGAATTTTGATTGTCATTTATCTAAAACATGCGCTCCGCAGAGGGGGTCCGGGGGTATCCCCCGGCGGGGGTCGAGATATCGCCACGGCCGATATTTTGAAAATATCGGCCAATATATGGCGATATTTTGGCGATATTTTGAACGTATCGCCGCGACCGATATCTCAGCGAGATATATATGAATTAAAAAGAATCTTGTTGATTCCAGTTGTATATATGCTTTCCATTCTAACGTTGTTTTTTTTTTTGTTTTTGGGATGCGTGTATCTTTTTGTATTATGTGAGTCTTGAATTGTCTTTTGTAGTTTTGGATTGGATGGAAAAGACGGTAGAGTTTAGTTGGAGGGGGGCATGTATACTTTACTTTTGTTGATCGGGGGTAGGTTTTCTGGGGCAGTGTCTCCCGGTGGTTGAGTTATGATGCTGGAGGGAGTGCGGATGTTTGAATTCTGGAAGACAAAACTATAATTCAATAACACCATCAATTGTATTTTAGTTTATTATAAGAGTGCCACTTTTGTAGCAGTTGGACTAATGAGGAAAATAATACGTGCTTATGCCTCGTGCCAGCGTTAATTTATAGTCTCGTGGCGATACTGGTGTCTTAATATTAGAGAGAGATTGTGTTACAAGGTTCGATGAAATAACTGATATCAAATTCTAATTCTATAACTCCACAAATTGTGTTTTAGTTTATTACGAGAGTACCACTTGTGCAGCAGTTGGACTAATGAGGAAAATGATGTGTGCTTCTGCCTCGTGCCAGCGTTATGTTATAGTCTCGTGATGATACTGCTATCTTGATATTAGAGAGAGAGAGAGAGAGAGAGAGAGAGAGAGAGTGTTACAAGGCTCGATGAAATAACTGATCTCAAATTCTAATTCTATAACACCACCAACTGTGTTTTTGTTTATTATGAGAGTGTCACTTGTGTAGCAGTTGGACTAATGAGGAAAATGATGTGTGCTTCTGCCTCGTGCCAGCGTTATGTTATAGTCTTGTGACGGTAATACTGCTGTCTTGATATTACAGAGAGAGTGTGTTACAAGGCTCGATGAAATAACTGATCTCAAATTCTAATTCTATGACACCACCAATTGTGTTTTAGTTTATTACGAGAGTGCCACTTGTGTGGCAGTTGGACTAATGAGGAAAATGATGTGTGCTTCTGCCTCGTGCCAGCGTTATGTTATAGTCTCGTGACGATAATGCTGTCTTGATATTAGAGAGAGAGTGTGTGTTACAAGGCTCGATGAAATAACTGATCTCAAATTCTAATTCTATAACACCACCAATTGTGTTTTAGTTTATTACGAGAGTGCCACTTGTGTAGCAGTTGGACTAATGAGGAAAATGATGTGTGCTTCTACCTCGTGCCAGCGTTATGTTATAGTCTCGTGACGATACTGCTGTCTTGATATTAGAGAGAGAGTGTGTTACAAGGCTCGATGAAATAGCTGATCTCAAATTCTAATTCTATAACACCACCAATTGTGTTTTAGTTTATTACGAGAGTGCCACTTGTGTAGCAGTTGGACTAATGAGGAAAATGATGTGTGCTTATGTCTCGTGCCAGATTTATGTTATAGTCTAATGACGATACTGTTGTTTTGATATTAGAGAGAGTGTGTGTTACAAGGCTCGATGAAATAACTGGTCTCATAGAAAGGGTTGTTCCAACTCATTAATATCTTAGAGGTACTTAGCTGGAGAAATGGGACTAATCATTTATTCATTTGTGGCTGAAATCATAAGTTTTGATAAAGAAGAAATCCACACTGTAAAAAAAGCAAACAACCTCACCTTTTATGTGATATCCTCAAATTTTACTTAAATTTAAATTTATTCCACGGTTTGATAAAAAAAATTATGATGAATACGATCTTATGAATATTATTTATCATGTTTTTTTTTTTTGTCAAACAGTGTATCAAACTCAGTTTAATTGATTATTTGAGGCTACCAGAGTTATTCAGATTTCGATGAATGGGATCCACTGTGGAATTCCATTCCTCTAAATCAGGATATCTCTAGGTCAAGGCCTCAAAGGTTTTCACCTAGAAGAATTTTCTATAAAAAGGAGTGGAAATCTACGATGGGAGCTCATCTATTGAAATCAGAACTGTATATAGAATCAATCCAATGATGGATTAAACTATGATAGGCAATAGGATATCTTCTCCTACATAGGTGACAAATCTCCGGTGATGGGCATCTCTATATGTTTGGCTCCTGTACAGTTGGGATCTGATGTATGGCCCACCCATTTATGGCAAAAAAAAACCAAGCCCAGTGAAATTTCCATTTCTTCCCCGACCAATCGAACCCCTCACAAAGTCCTGATTCTCCTCAACCACTAGTTGATTCCTCCCATCATCAAAGTTCACATCCATTGAAACTAGATCCCAATCCTCCAGAGATCTGGTTTTTAACACACCCATCTCCTCATTTCTCAACGAGCTACTTGGAATAGTTAATGGGTGCGTGAGCTAGTTCACAGGCTCGGCTTGCTTCCATAGCCCCATCCACATGGGTTTCATGGAGGAAGTCAGATTTCAGAATCGTATGGGAGGAGGTATTAAATTACCTTAGATAACCATTCCTACCAAAATCTAAAGGTGTTACTAAAGGCTTTTGCGATGACATTATATTCTCTTTAGTGATCTTCAAGGAGCTAGGGAAGAAATCTCGGCCCTTAGGAGTTCTCTTCGGTATTTTCAGCTGTGCGGGTTGAAGATAAACATCTCTAAGTATGTTTTGGTAGGTATAGGGTGTTTGGAGGAGACCACGCAGGCTATGACAAATACTATTAAGTGCAGGTTAGGGAGGTTACACATTGTTTGTTTGGGCTACCTATTGGAGCAAAGCCAAGCTCTAAGGCATTATGGGATCCGGTCATTGATAAATTTAAAAAGAAATTGTTATCTTGGAAAAAGCAATAGTACTTTCTTTGGACGGGAGAAGTACTCTCGTGAAACCTTGCTTGTCAAATCTTCCAATATATTATATGTCGCTCTTCAGGATGCTTGAGACAGTGATCGAGAGGTTTGATCAACTTCGAAGGAAATTTTTGTGAGCTTGTAAGTGTGATAAGGAGAAGATTCACTTAATGAAGTGGAGTGAGGTGGTCAAACATAAAGCAAATGGGGGCCTTCATCTTGGTAGTTTGAAAAATAAAAGGTTCGCTTTGTTGGCCAAATGGTTGTAGAGGTTTGGGGAAGAAATGATGCTCTTTGGCATAAGTTGATCTCTTTGAAATATGATAAGGATAAGTGGGGTGATGGCCTAAGGTGGGGCCTACTCATTGCCGGTCAATTCAAATGTTTGGAGGGTCATTGCTTCTGTCGGGGGGGGGGGGGACTTTATTAAAAGTAGCCGGCTTGTGGTGGAGGATGGGAGGAATGTTAGGTTTTTGTTGGATGATTGGATAGGGGTGGGCCCTTTGTGTGTGTTGTTTTCAAGTATTTTTAGAACAACAATTAATAAGGAGGCTTTTGTTAGTGATTGTTTTGTAGGGATGAGTGGTTGTATATTGTGGGGTATGACTTTTAGGAGGAGCCTTTGGCCTTTAAAGGGGAAGTCTTCAAGGAGCTGTTGAGTCTTCTTACTAACGTCTTTATGCAAGGATTCCAAGGACTCTCGGGTTTGGAAGCCTTCGATTTTCAAGGAGTTCTCAATTAAAGCTTTCTATTTGGCATTAGAGGGATTGCAATCTTTTAGAGCCCCCTCTTCCTATGCATGTGTGCTTGGGGTTGTCCTTTCCTAAGGTCAAGGCATTTTGTTGGTTAACCATGGAGGGCAAAGTATCTTTGGTTGATAATCTAAGGAGAGAGGATTGTCTTCTAATAAATTTCCCGACACTTATGTGATGTGTGGCAGGGAAGAAGAGTCGATTAATCATCTATTTCTTCATTGCAAGGTAGTGGGTAGAGTTTCAGGTGTTTTTATTGTGAGATTGATATATTGATTGGTGTTGCCCAAAGGGTATTGTAGAGGCACTGGAGTCTTGGTACGACGGATGTTTCATTAGGTGTGGTCGTGTCTTATGGAGGTTGATCCCCTTTTCTATTTTATAGTCTAATTGGAGGGGAAGAAATAGTAGGATCTTTAAGGGGTCTTTTTATTCGGCAATTGCCTTGATTTCTAAGGTCATTTAATTTAAGGATTGCGAAATGGGCTATGGCTACAAAGGAGTCCTCAAATCTCAACTTGCATGAGGTGCGGCCCTCTTATGGAAAGGAGATCCTTATGTTGGTATCCCCTTCTTGGGGTGTTGAAGTTCAATATTGATGGTGCATCAAGGGGTAAGCCGAGGCCGACAAGAATTGGAGGGGTGCTTTAAATAGTAAGTGTTAGGTTCTTATGTTCTCGAAGTATGTGACTGTATGTGATTCCAACGAAAGGGAGTTGTTTGCTATCTTGGAAGGTCTTAAGTTGTTTTCAAGAGGTTATGTTGCATCACTTATTGTAGAGAGTGATTATTCTAATGTCATTGCGTGGGTGTTTAACCGGAAGACTATTCCTTGGAAATTTCAACTCTTTTTTAATGAAATTAAAGAATTATCGGCTAGCATCAATGTTTCATTTTATCATGAAGTTAGATCCACGAACTCTATTGCGTATGTGTTTGCTAAGCAAGAGGTTGATCGGTTAGCTCCTTGGGTGGGTGTGGTTTTGTACTTGGGGTTAGGGATGGTATAATGTTCTCATACTTTTTTCTCTTTTTTTTTTGGCCTTTTCCTTTGTTTGTATTATCTTTTTTAATGAAAACTTTTGTTACGATTAAAAAATTAAATACTTATAATATTCTCCCTTGGGTGGAGCCCACTCCTCAAACTCTCCCTTAGGTGGAACCCGATTAGCGCCAAAATTGAACTTGTGACTCGTAAGCTCTGATATCATGTTAAATTTCCTTAGCTAAACAGTCCTATTAAAACCTTGAGCCATTAGTAGATACAACATAAATACTTTTAATGTTCTCCCTCGGATAGAGACCACTCCTCAACTGGAGGGACCCCACTCAAAGAAGAGGAGATGGTGGGTTCGTATCAGTCATTACGAAGTTAAGTTTGGAGGGTCATTGGTCGATCCGCTGCCAGAAGTCGATTAGGCAATCAAGAAATCTATAGAGGAGGTGAAAAGGGATCTTCTTCTTGTGGTGGAGACCATTCCTCAAGAGGAGGGACCTCACTCAAAGAAGAGAAGAGATGGTGGGTTTGTATCAGTCATTACAAAATTGAGTCTTCTGTATTGGTCGATCCGTTGCCAGAAGCCGATTAGGCCATCAGGGATTCTATAGACGAGGTGAAAAGGGATCGATCTCGTTGTTGTGAGATCAAGAGCTAATTTGGGTCGCGACGCTGCTGAGGTTGGCACACTTAGGTGTGGACAGAATACACCTGAATATTACTCTATTTTGAATGGTTCTAATTTTAACAGGTGTGCTTCGTTGTACGGTTCCATTCCTTTTTATCTCATGATTAAAAGGATCAGAGGATCTGAATTGCTGACATGTTTGTTGCCTACTTTTATTTCATTGGCCACATGATGAGGACTTATTTGAGTTATTTCTATCTATATAGGATTATCTAATTGAACTTACATTTGATATGTTTAGATTTAAATTTGATAGAGAATTCAGATAGCCAAATTATAATTGAATTTATAATATAATTTTAAAAAATCAAATTATATGTTTTAATTATTAAGTTTGAATTTGAAGATATGATTACATAAAGGATCAAATTAATCATTCTCTGTCATACAAATGGGTTAGATGGTTTGAATTTACTCAAGCAAACCACGCATAAACATCCTTTGGCCAAGTTACAGGCTCGGACAATTTGGTAGACCACATTAAAAGGCCCAGAATAATCATATGATTAAGAAGAGTGATATGCATCCAATTTAAGTTATCAATATAGCTAAGATTGTGATATGATCTCATGTGGCTAGTGTTGGCATTTGTGATGGGACCCACTTGTGTTTACATGTGGATGACCCCACTCACAAAGATACACCTCTCACATGGAGTCTATGGACACTACAAGAAACTGCACTTTTGGCTAGTTTTACCGACGATTGTTTGACTTTTACCGACGTTTATTTCCGTTGGCAAAAGAATTAAATTTTTTTTTATTTTTATTTTAAATTTTGCCGACGTTTTTGTTTCGTCGGCAAAAATAATTTCAAATTTTTTATTTTTTATTTTTTATTTTGCCGACGTTTTTATTTCGTCGCCAAAAGTATTTTAATTTTTTTTATTTTTATTTTTAATTTTTGCCGACGTTTCTATTTCGTCGCCAAAAGTATTTTAATTTTTTTAATTTTCTTTTTAACTTTTGCCCACGTTTTTATTTCGTCGCCAAAAGTATTTTAATTTTTTTTATTTTTATTTTTAATTTTTGCCGACGTTTCTATTTCGTCGCCAAAAGTATTTTAATTTTTTTAATTTTTCTTTTTAACTTTTGCCCACGTTTTTATTTCGTCGCCAAAAGTATTTTAATTTTTTTATTTTTATTTTAATTTTTGCCGACGTTTATATTTCGTCGCCAAAAGTATTTTAATTTTTTTAATTTTTCTTTTTAACTTTTGCCCACGTTTTTATTTCGTCGCCAAAAGTATTTTAATTTTTTTTATTTTTATTTTTAATTTTTGCCGACGTTTCTATTTCGTCGCCAAAAGTATTTTAATTTTTTTAATTTTTCTTTTTAACTTTTGCCCACGTTTTTATTTCGTCGCCAAAAGTATTTTAATTTTTTTTAATTTTCTTTTTAATTGTTGCCGACGTTTTATTTTCGTCGCCAAAAGTATTTTCATTTTTTAATTTTTGCCCACGTTTTTATTTAAATAAAACGTCGGTAAAGGTCCTTTTTTTTTATTAAATTTATTTTTTCAATATTATTTTTCCTGTAAACCTATTTAAAACACCTGTATCAAAAATAAACATATTCATCTACCAATATTCAACATAAAATATGCAATGAACAAAGTTACTAAATGAACAGACAACCATCTCCATTTTTCATTAAATCATTCATCTCATTACACAAATATAATAATCAATAACGATACAGTCTCATATCAATGTCCAATATACATATATATACAAATAAACCGAAAAGAAGTCTAACATCCCAACAATTCTGCAACCGACCCCAATGCGTTCATCAATCTGCAATGAGAAAAACAACATTAAAATCTTTATAATGAATTAAATTATAAATTAAAAATAAACATGTATATATATAACTTTTCCTAAGTTATTCTGCAAACTTTTTTCCAGCCAAAATGTTGACAATCAGACGGCTTTTGCGTCTCACTTGTTTACCAGAAGTCCGATTCACTAACCGTCAATTCCAACAAGTTACTTAGGCATTGAACAAGGTACATGGGCTTTCTCGCGGCCGTTTCCCGTTCCGGACCCCTGGCGGGCCGTTTTCAAGCCTAAGTGTTGGAAAATCGTGTGTTTCGATCGTAATTATCTAACCGGGAGCCCTATTTGCGAACCGTCAGTTCCTACAAGTCACTCTACCCTCGAGCGAAGTGCTCGTGCTGGTTTCGGAATTTTTCCGCGGCCGTTTCACGTTCCTGACCCCCGGCGGGCCGTTTTCGAGCCTAAGTGTTGGAAAATCGTGTGTTTCGTTCGTAATTCTCTAACCGTGAGCCCTATTTGCGAACCGTCAGTTCCTACAAGTCACTCTACCCTCGAGCGAAGTGCTCGTGCCGGTTTCGAAATTTTCCCGCGGCCGTTTCCCGTTCCGGACCCCCGGCGGGCCGTTTTCGAGCCTAAGTGTTGGAAAATCGTGTGTTTCGGTCGTAATTCTCTAACCGTGAGCCCTATTTGCGAACCGTCAGTTCCTACAAGTCACTCTACCCTCGAGCGAAATTTCGGATGTAAAAGATTTGTCGAAATTTCGGCATAGTCTCCCCTGTACGTGTGACATTTAATTTTTTTTTACAACCTGCTAAGTACCTGTACATGACAAAAAAACACTTCATATAAACAGCCCAATGCCCAACACACTACAAAGTCATTCACCACTACGTCATGAGTCATACACCATTCAACCATAGCACTTCAATACCACAACCCAATGCCCCAACACACTACATCTCGTTATTTTTACCTGTGGGACCCCTACCAACATGATGTATAAGCTCTTGACAGGATGATCTGCTGTATATGGACATTGCTCAATGGGCCCGATCAGATTAGAAATTGTCATGCTTGTGTTCTTCGGTTTTACAATATTGGAAAACTTATTAAGATAAGTTGAAAACATAAAACCTTATTCGAATAGGGAATGAGATTCTTCAAGGCTTTCATTTTCTCATTGATCCTGCTCCTCCTCCTCTGTCCACATCAAAAACTCAATCACTTAACTAACAACTACAACAAAAGAATACATGAGGCAGATATATATATATGTAAATAATAAAAAAGGAAAGACAACATTTGTATGTCACGTTTAATACATTGTTTAATATACTTAAATAATCATATGTTTCACACGTAATTCTCTAACCGGGAGCCCTATTTGCGAACCGTCAGTTCCTACAAGTCACTCTACCCTCGAGCAAAGTATTCGTGCTGATTTTGGAATTTTCCCGCGGCCGTTTCCCGTTCCGGACCCCCGGCGGCCCGTTTTCGAGCCTAAGTGTTGGAAAATCGTGTGTTTCGTTCGTAATTCTCTAACCGGGAGCCCTATTTGCGAACCGTCAGTTCCTACAAGTCACTCTACCCTCGAGCGAAGTGCTAGTGCCAGTTTCGGAATTTTCCCGCGGCCGTTTCCCATTCCGGACCCCCGGCGGGCCGTTTTCGAGCCTAAGTGTTAGAAAATCGTGTGTTTCGTTCATAATTCTCTAACCGTGAGCCCTATTAGCAAACCGTCAGTTCCTACAGGTCACTCTACCCTCGAGCGAAGTGCTCGTGCAGGTTTCGGAATTTTCCCGCTGCCGTTTCCCGTTCCGGACCCCCGGCGGTCCGTTTTCGAGCTTAAGTGTTGAAAATTAATATGTTTCGGTCGTAATTCTCTAACCGTGAGCCCTATTTGCGAACCGTCAGTTCCTACAAGTCACTCTACCCTCGAGCGAAGTGCTCGTGCAGGTTTCAGAATTTTCCCGCTGCCGTTTCCCGTTCCGGACCCCCGGCGGGCCGTTTTCGAGCTTAAGTGTTGAAAATTAATATGTTTCGGTCGTAATTCTCTAACCGTGAGCCCTATTTGCGAACCGTCAGTTCCTACAAGTCACTCTACCCTCGAGCGAAGTGCTCGTGCCGGTTTCGGAATTTTCCCGCCGCCGTTTCCCGTTCCGGACCCCCGGCGGGCCGTTTTCGAGCCTAAGTGTTGGAAAATCATGTGTTTCGTTCGTAATTCTCTAACCGTGAGCCCTATTTGCGAACCGTCAGTTCCTACAAGTCACTCTACCCTCGAGCGAAGTGCTCGTGCAGGTTTCGGAATTTTCCCGCTGCCGTTTCCCGTTCCGGACCCCCGGCGGGCCGTTTTCGAGCTTAAGTGTTGAAAATTAATATGTTTCGGTCGTAATTCTCTAACCGTGAGCCCTATTTGCGAACCGTCAGTTATTACAAGTCACTCTACCCTCGAGCGAAGTGCTCGTGCCGGTTTCGGAATTTTCCCGCGGCCGTTTCCCGTTCCGGACCCCCGGCGGGCCGTTTTCGAGCCTAAGTGTTGGAAAATCGTGTGTTTCGTTCGTAATTCTCTAACCGTGAGCCCTATTTGCGAACCGTCAGTTCCTACAAGTCACTCTACCCTCGAGCGAAGTGCTCGTGCCGGTTTCGGAATTTTCCCGCTGCCGTTTCCCGTTCCGGACCCCCGGCGGGCCGTTTTCGAGCCTAAGTGTTGGAAAATCGTGTGTTTCGTTCGTAATTGTCTAACCGTGAGCCCTATTTGCGAACCGTCAGTTATTACAAGTCACTCTACCCTCGAGCGAAGTGCTCGTGCCGGTTTCGGCATTTTCCCGCGGCCGTTTCCCGTTCCGGACCCCCGGCGGGCCGTTTTCGAGCTTAAGTGTTGAAAATTAATATGTTTCGGTCGTAATTCTCTAACCGTGAGCCCTATTTGCGAACCGTCAGTTATTACAAGTCACTCTACCCTCGAGCGAAGTGCTCGTGCCGGTTTCGGAATTTTCCCGTGGCCGTTTCCCATTCCGGACCCCCGGCAGGCCGTTTTCGAGCCTAAGTGTTGGAAAATCGTGTATTTCGCACGTAATTCTCTAACCGGGAGCCCTATTTGCGAACCGTCAGTTCCTACAAGTCACTCTACCCTCGAGCAAAGTTCTCGTGCCGGTTTCGGTTCCAATGGGTACCCCAGAAATAGGTAATAATTCGACAAGCACAGCAAGCTGGAATTTTGTAGTTATAGAAACATCAGAAATGTGATTATTATTACAAGCTAAGCAGGAGAGTCTCTGGAAAATAAACATAGAAGGCCAAGCAGTTTATCTCTTAAATTAATGCAGAAAGATTATCAGGATGGGAAACAAATGGGTTTTATAGCATTTTGTTCTAAATGAATCAAGAAATTTATATTTCTTAGGTTATTAACTGGAAAATTACACCAGGATGCAAAATAATTTTTTTTTTTTAAAAAAACATGATCCTCAACCTGTCGCCTTGGGCCTTGAGCATGTAAAGTGGTTTCATGATTTGGTATTCTAGATTTCTAGTCCCTTATATGATTGAACTCGCTGTGTGCAAATGATGCCCCTTACCCTTTCACCATAGCCCATAAATTCATTGATCAATTGTATCCATGCATAACGGGTGCAGGTAGTTCGGGTTATTAATGAAATGGGAGTACAAGCCTCAGGCTATCTCCAATAAACTAACTCGGTCGCATCAATAACACCATATCTTGAGTACCCACTCAAATCCAGACTCCTCTCGAGGAGTATTTCAATTACATTGTTCTCGAGGCCAAACCGATCAGGTTAAACAGGTGACCCACCCTGACCCACCTCCATCAGGGGCAGTCTTGGCAGTGGTTTTTTGTTTAATGGCGAGTGTAGGTTTATAGATTTTGCCCAAGCCAGTTTAGAGGCGGCAGCCATGGGTTTCTGGCTGCCCTGTCCTGCCCTGTTTATAAAACACTAACATATTTCTTAACAGATTATGATACAAATAACCTGTGTACTGCATTTGGTAGAGGACATCTGAAAAATTGGAATGATAGGTTGTGTTTGAGTTGTCCCTTATGCAAGAGAAAATATATAGTCTGAGTTCTATATTATATTACTACTTAAAAAAAATCAGTATCACACCTGACCCAATCCATGCAGGCCATGCACTGGTTTGGTAATCACAAATCAATTACACATCACAAGTTGGGTAAGGTATGGGGAAGGGTAAGTGTGAGTCAGGGCAGGTTCGGGTTTAGACCAACCCCTTGCCATCCCTGGTTCAGCATCAGATGCCAAACCAATTGTTACACATGTAACATTTTAAGGGCTGAGAATGAATACATGGCATCAGGCCGATGATCATGTATTTACCCAAAAGATGAAATCTCAAATGAAACAAAAGTTAGTCATTAGTGGGTTGCTACCTCTGGGGACTTAAGATCTACAACAGAATCTGCTGCAACTTCATGAAATGCTCCAGCCAAAATGCTAAAACATTGATTTCGGTCTAACAATGATGGTTCTTTGGAGTCACATGAGGTATTTTTCTTAGTCTTCATCTCTGCTTTCTCATCAATGCCTCTACGGTTATAACCAACTGCACACTATATGGTAAAGCAAAAAAGTGTTGTCTATACAGTCAGGTAGTTAGAATTTGCAACTGAAATAAAGTCTGTCATAATAACAAAATCACTTCAAATGTACAGATCCCATTGGAAAAAATAATTAAAACGTAAAAGAGAAGATGCTGTGAATAACAGAACAGGTAAGCATAAAACTAAAAAAAAAGAAAGATTAAATAAAAAAAAAAAGAGACTGCATAAATAACAGAACAGGCAAGCATGAGAACTTCATTTCAATTCTGCCATTTAACAGGTTCCAAGAGGCATTCTCAATGAACCTAACTAATAATGTGGGAAATTGCTGAGTTCCATCTAACGTTGGAAATCATAGCAAAAAAAAATCTAATGTTTGTAGTGTAGTCCTGGTGGGATCCATCTGGTGTTGGCAACCATTCTAGTGCCTATCAGTATCTAGAATTAGTATGGAACCCATCTAATGTTAAAATCACCACTAGGCCCATTTAATACTGGTAATCAAGGAAGGACCCATCGAATCTTGAAAAAATTGCATTACAATCCATCTAATTGTACCAATCAAAACCCAGATATGTATCTAGAGATAAATAAGGTCTTTCCCCTCTATAGAAATGAAATAATTAGCAACCATTTCTCTAGCTATATGCATTTCGCTTGAGGTTCAATATAGCAGAATCAGAGGGTGTATCAGATGGCTAGAAAAATTATATGCATATACATCTGTGTTGCTACAAAACGTATCAGATTGGAGGAGCAAAATTTTCAAGTACAAAATATCTGGAAAAATATCCAATGAAATTTTTTAGATCTTGATTTTATTTTACTTTTCCATATTTACATTCTCTGTGTAATATATGGGGTGTATAAATTCACAATCTGATCAAACTATTAAATATGTAGTAAATTCACAACCTGATCAGAGTACTAAATATGTTGAATTCAGTCATTTCATACACTTTATTGGCCGGAATTTTACATAAAATTACAGCTAGAAGTAAAATACATGTAAATTGTGTCTTATTTCATTTTAATGGCGAACTAAGGAGTAAATAATTTATAGCTCATAAGTTATAATATAAGCGTGGCTATGCTGTGTACATCATGTAAAGATTGAAGAACAAACCAAAACCTGTAAACCATGTAATAGGGACCCTACCAACTATATTATCAATACGCTGCTCATAAACAGGGACCCTAGCAATATGTCCATAAAGCTTGTTAGACTCTGTTGTGATGAATGAAAATTCACAATGATTTTTTGCCCATTAGATATCTGAAATACTTGAGCGAGGCACTAGCATCTATTGCAATAACATCTACTAGGGGCGTCATCACTTCCTTGACATGTGTGTCTTTTATTTCTAACACATTTTCAATCATATCCTGCAAGAGGGTCCATTTTAAGCATTGAAAAACCAATTAAATATCATCGAGATATCAAAAAGGTCTAGAAGGTAGTTAATGATGCATGCCCAAGAAGGGACTAACTGCTGTCACATCAGTAAGAAATACAGTAAAAAAAGAAGAAAGAAGAGATAGGGAAACTTAGCACACTCGGACCACAAAAGGAAAGGAATGGTTTTGGAAACCAAACCCTAAGCTTTCTCACATGCACAGGCCCTAAGCCTAAGGGACTGATTTGCTTGGCACATCAAAATACAGCCAAGCATGAGGGTGTTGGCTGTTTCATTCATTATGGATATGAGCATAACATAGTTTTAAACCTTAAGAACAATTAAGACCCTTCACCTTGTAAAGAGACTACATTATGAAGAGCAAAATTAAATGAAGAGGGGTCACAGTATCATATCTCCCATAGACCCCCTATCACTATAAATTATCCTACTGTAATCTCTCATAAAATTATATCTATCTTTTGTGACTCCAATTGTAATCAAGATAAGTTTTAGCAATAAGGACATCTTTGGCCCTGTTTGGACCACTATAGTTCTCCCAGAGCAACAAGAGAAAATGCAAAAAGATGTCAATGGAAGATTAAAAAACATTGAATTCATTGGGTACAAAGATAACAGAAAGGAAAAAATAAGAATGAAAGAGAATCTGCCAAATAGGGCAGGAAACTACCACAATTAGCCTGCATGGTACCAATTAACACATAAGACTCACAGGCAATACAAACAACAAAACCAGAGCCCATGTTGAAAGGTGAAACATTCATATGCATATAGAAATTCATTACATCCCGCCTTAGTAGATTAAATCCTAATACCAAAAGTAGAATAAACATTCATTTTTCTACAAACAGGGTGGGTCAATATCCAACTAAAAAGTGTTTGAAGCTTCCAATGTGCCATTATTTAATAAACCTTTTTTTTTCGTTCTCAAAGCCTACAGTGGTTCATCCAATAAAAATCGAATTCAATTTCCCTAAAGTCTTGGAGAAACTTGCCCGTTGAGAAAACAAACCCCTGCTTTTTCTTCGGGTTTAAAGACCACCAGAGAAAAAGTCTAAAATCGCATCATATGGAGTAGAGCGAACAGAGTATGCCAAGAAAAGAAAGGAAAACTCGCATCATCTGAAAAACTGATAGCAAAATACAAAGGGGAAAATAAAAAGAACGAAAAGAAGACCTTATGTAGAGCTTCAACCAAAGCTGGAATGATGTAGTCAGACAACCACTTAACATAAGACTCGTCTTGTCCTTGTCCAAGACCCTTCTCTACAGCTAACTTTGCTGAATGTAATAGCTCTGGCATGGCTAAGATACACAAGATAAAAAAACTTAATAAAAATAACCAACTTGAAAATCAACAAATGAAAAGACACTGACACGTTGGGGAAAATTGAGGTATCACACAACTAGGTAACATGATAAAATAAAAGAAAGTTCCCCACACAAGAGTCATACCATATTATTATAGCTTGGAGTTGATCTTTAATGCTCTACCCAACTCCCCCACCCACCATTTGGTTTGTCATAGACAAAGGGCCATGGACAAACAAAATTTATCTTCTTCCACCACAACAAAAGGCATAAACAAGCAAATAAATGTCATTTACTTTTATCTTGCAAATGGGTAAGTAGTACCCCACCACACCTCCATCACTGAACAATCCAATCAAAAAATGATAATGTTTTAAAATATGGCAAAGAATTGATAACAAGCACAAAACTAAGAAAATGATGCACCCCACTTAAGGGTTTGAGATATAATAAACAGAGGGGTCAAAAAAAATTATTATCCCCTACAAAATTTGTGAATTACTTTGAGACCCTACAAAATTTTATACAGAAATCCTTGAGTCCATTTTGGTACTTCAATGATATCATAACCTTGGAATGATGAACAAACAAATTGCAATGAAGACACAGAAAGAAGCTTAATTACCTTCCCCATTTGAGTTTGATTCTGTTGCAAGTTTTTCCATTTATTTCTGCAAAAAAAAGGAATTTTTGAACAGTGAGTGTGGTGATAATAGTAGTAGCAGCAGGAGGAGTAGTATTAATTATTTGCCAACCTTAAGTCTGGTTTCTTGCTTCCACATCTCAATCCCCATTGTAAAAGACCTAGAAGAAGTACCTGGCACATTAAGAGAGCATAGTTCATTAATCTTTACAAATAAGTATTTTGATGAAAGGGGCTAAGATGAACCAGTGGATAATCAAATGGATGCTCTTGGGTCTCAACAATCACCTCTACTACATGACTTACAGAGAAGCACATGACTAACAATTACTAGTTCCTACCAATCACAGAACAAGAGAGAGAGAGAGAGAGAGAGATATTAACAGAGCACATAAAACACTAAACCCCCTTTTTATCCCATCTTTCACCCTAACTAAAATCCCCAATTCTGCAAGGAAAGGAGAAAGAGAGAGAGACAATAGAATCCAGAATTAACCAAATCAAGTCAAACCCTCAATATCTGCAGCTTGCTAGAGAAGGCAATGTCGACCCACTCCGGCTGAGAAGACGACCACTGCAGGTGCTCGATCTCTGCCCCGGCGGTATAGGCCAGAATTGGATCCAGGCCCCCCTCCACCGGCTGCCCCATCGACGAAAAGTCCCAAATCAGAGCCTGGGAGTCGTCCCGCGCGGTGCAAATGTGGAAGGAGCTGTGCGGCGCCCAGGCGATGGCATTGACAATAGCCAGGTGTCGCTGCAACTCCACCACCGACAGCGTCGGGAACCGAATGTCGAGCACGACGACCTTGGGGCTGTCCATGAGCGTGGGTCCTAATTGTTCCCTGAGAGAGAGACAGAGAAGAGAGATCTAGCGAGAGCGAGAGAGAGCAGAGAGATCGAGCGATGGTGAGCGAGAGAGCAGAGAGAGCGAGAGGGAGAGTGAGAGCAGAGAGAGCGCACTGAGAGAGAAATAGCAGCGAGAGCGAGAGTGAGAGAGCAGAGAGAGCGAGAGTGAGAGGGCAGAGAGAGTGAGAGAAGAGCAGGAGAGCGAGAGCGAGAGGGAGAGGGAGAGGGAGAGCGAGAGCGAGAGAGCACAGAGAGGGAGAGAAGAGCAGGAGAGAGAATGAAATGAGGATTTCGGTGGCGGGAGTGGGAAAAAGAAGGTGGGAAATTTGCATAGCATTTGTTTTTCTTTGCAAAAAATAGAATTTTTGTCTATAAAATTATTTGTAAAAATTAAAAAAATTTAAATAAGTAAAAAAGTCTACCAACCTTTACCGATGTTTTATATTAAACGTCGGTGATAAATTTTCCGACGCTAATTTACGTCGGTAAAAAAAATTTGTCGGTAAAGGACTCTAATTTTTAATTTTCCTTAAAATAAAATTAAACATTACCGACGTTTTACAAAAAATATTGCTAAATGTTCATTTTACCTGAGAGAAAAAAAAACCAAAAGAAAGAAAGAAGACAGGGATTGAGAAGAAGAGAGGGAAGAGCAAACCTCCACCTATGGTCGACTCCCTGTCGCTCGTCTCTCCACTGTAATCGTCGAGATCGAGATCAACGTTTCACCCTATTGGCTTCGTCTTCGCCTTCGCGAATTCCAAATGAATCAACAGGCAGCGTCTGGGAGAGGTCTGGAGAGAGTGAGAGAGTGAGAGAGAGAAAAGAGACAGCGAGACAGAGAAAGCAGAGAGCGAGAGAGAGAGAGGGGAAGAGCAGATCGAGAGAGAGACAGTGAGATCGAGCGCAGAGAGAAAGGAGAGGATAAGGAAGAAAGAAAGGAGAGGAGAGGAGAGGAACAGGGGAGGAAGAGAGAGAAGAGAGGAAGAGAGAGAGAGAGAGAGAGAACCAAGGGAGTGGTGTGCAGGTGGGCGCAGGGCGGAACAGAGAGAGAGAGCCGAGGGAGAGAGGGAGTGATGTGCAGGTGCGCAGGCAAGGGGAGACAGGGGAGGAAGAAGAAGAGAGGAAGGGAGGGAGGAGAGCAGACAGAGAGATGGGGAACGAGGGAGAGAGAGAACAGAGAAGAAAGAGAGAGGAGAGGGGGAATGGTGCGGGTGTGTGCGGAGGGTAGGAAGAGGGAGGGGTGTACCTAGTGCAGGGGAGGCGTCCGGCAGCGCGAGGAGGAAGATGAAGGCTTTGCTGGCGTCAGGGACGAAGCGGGCGGCGGAGTCGTCGGAGTGGATGGGGATGGAGAGGAAGGAGAGGGTGAGGAAGATGCCGGAGCTGCTGCGCGGGGACTTTTACAGAAAAACATCACTAAAAGTTTATTTTACTGACGTCATAAAATTCGTTGATAATAGAATTCGTCAATAATAGTCTTTGATATTTATTTTCCTTGAAAATGATGTTAATAATAAAAAGAGGGGTTTCGGTGGCGGAAGAGGGAAAAAAATTTGGTAAATTTACCGACGATTATTTTCGTCGCAAAAAATAGATTTTTCGTCAATAAAAATTATTTTAACACTTAGGTTCAGTTTGGCATCTCTACTTTTCTCTTCTTATTGGCTTAAAACTAATGGAATCCGGTTTTAGCATGTTTGGATGAAGGTTCTACTATGTCCATTTCAAATGGCACTAAGACAAATATTTGTGATCCAAACCGTTGATCATGTTAGGGGGGCTAAAAACGGCTATGATACCAAAAGTCAACCATTGGATCATTATAGATTGTGATGTATTGATGAAAACGTACAGACCATTAGATCATCATTTATGAATTTTTGTACGCCCTATTTTCACAATCCAAATTTTTAGTCCTCTTCAAAAGGTCATTTATAGTTATAGGTCCCAACCCCAAATGTTGATTCAATATGGATCATGAAATATATTTGAAATAAATATCAATCGTTGGCAGGCCCGGCCCTGAGCAACGGCAGGAGGGGCGGCCGCCCAGGGCCCATTATTGAAAGGGGCCCTTCATTACATGTAATGAGTCATATGGCTTAATAATTTATTTCGAAAAATTTTAATGAGTCTAAATATTTGTTTTAAAGGAGCCCAACAAGGCAACAATACAAAGACAATTAAAGTAGAAAGGGCCCACTGCACTATGTCCAATTGGCAAATGCCTATTAATTTATTCAACTAAAAAGGGTCCATCGCGCCAATTGACATCGTCCCAAAAGAGCCAATCAAAACAGCCTACCGCCTCTGTTGCCCAATTGCCCATCACCCATACATTCAATTTTCTCCACCAAACCAAATCTTCTCCAGCAAACTTTCAAACCAAACGCCACTCAGCAGTATGCAATCTGCAATCTGCATGCCTCTCTCTCTCTCAAGTCTCAGACAGTTCATAATCTCGTCCAAAGTCCAAACCAGGTAAATTTGTTTTTTTTTTTTTGTAAACGTCTATCTTCTTACTTCTTAGTTCTTATAAATTATAATCTAATAATCTTATTCAGTTATTCTATAAATCTATAATAGATTTGTTATTTTGTTACAATATGTAATTATGTATTTATCCGATGATCTGATTATCCGAAAATTGAAATTCTGAATCATATGATTTTTTCATAGTTTTATACAGATAAAATTTGAAAAATGAATAACAGAATAAGGTATCTTTAATTATTTATATCTGCCTATCTGGTTAACTGGTTTGAGATGGTTTATGGACCACTCGGCCACTGCTCAATCAAAATAGCCAAGCATAAATATAATAGTCTATATTTTATAATTTTGTAAGCTATTAGCAATAATTTTGATGTATGATATTAATATTAATAAATAATTCAGAACTTCTAGTCACATTTTGCTTGACTTATATGAGAAATTTATTTATTTATGTATTAAATGTATTTATCATATGATGTTATTTGATTTTTAATGAAATTACTATTTTTGGGGCTAAATATATGGAAACATTTTATATATATGTGTATATATTAAAAAACTATGAAAATGAATAAAGGACCCATTTTAGTGATTCGCCCCGGGCCTTTGAAAAGTTAGGACCGGCCCTAATCGTTGGATTAATGCATGGTTACTATAGTGCATTCACGAGTTAAGACATGCAGTCCGTTTTTTCTACTTTTCCGAACAATCTGGATCTCTAATGCAAGATATGGACCATAGACCCCCTTTATATGGCAAGTAACGTTTACTGGATCAAATTCCAACGATTGATCCTTCATGTATTGTGAGATATTGACAAAAAGGACCAAAGGGTTAATGGTTCAATTTTAATTTTTATGGGCCACTTTTTCCCGATCTAAACCTAAAATCCTCTTTAGGAGGTCAACAATGATTATCTGGTCAAATCTTATTGCTTGATTCATCATGGATATAATTATTTTGTTTTCGTCAGTAAAATGAATATAAAAATTAATAAACAGATTTACTGACGTTTAATTTCGTCGGTAAGAGTAAAAAATAAAAAATTTAAAAGGATATTTACCGACGTGTTTATTTTCGTTGGTAACATGATCGTAAAAATAAATAAACATATTTACCGACGTTTAAATTCGTCGGTAAAGGTAAAAAAAAAAAATTAAAAAGTTATTTAACGACGTTTTTATTTTCGTCGATACAATTAATATAAAAATTAATAAACATATTTACCGACGTTTGTATTTTTGTATGTAAAATTAATATAAAAATAAATAAATATTCATAAACATATTTACCGACGTTTAATTTCGTCGGTAAAATTAAAAGCATATTTACCAACGTTTAATTTCGTCGGTAAAATTAAAAAAGAAAATTAAAAGCATATTTACCGACATTTTATTTCGTCGGTATAATTTAAAAAATAAACAATTTTTTTTTAATTTAAGAATGGCCATTGCCGACGTTTTTTAATAAAACGTCGGTAAAGGATGTACTTTTGGCCACGTTTTTTAGATACGTCGGTAAAAGTCTGTACTTTTGGCCACGTTTTTTTATGAAACGTCGGTAAAGGTCTTTACTTTTGCCGACGATTTGAAAAACGTCGGTAAAGGGTGTACTTTGGCCACGTTTTTTAGTAAACGTCGGTTAAAAGTCTTTATTTTTGCCGACGTTTTTAGAAAACGTCGGTAAAGGTCTACCATTTACCGACGAATTTTAAAAACGTCGGTAAAGGGTACACCTTTACCAACGAATTTTAAAAACGTCGGCAAAAGTATACCCTTTACCGACGTTTTTAAAAAACGTGGCTAAAAAACGTGGCTAAAAGTGCAACTTGTTGTAGTGGGATAAGGATAGCTTAAGGTTTATCCAACTCTCTATCTCTTTATCATATCTACATTCAAATTCAAATTGAGAGAGATTGATCATAATCATCTCTCAATTCGAATTTGAATAGAGATCTTATCACCCATTAACCTAAGGGCTATATATAGACATGAGAAATATAGCTTGATATAACTTTGAAGAATTAATCTTTCTTTTACTAGATCTCCAATTTTTCATCATCATCTTCTGCATCCAGGGTGTCCATCCTTGCCCTTGGATATTGAAGAGTGACTTATATGTGACTGATCTCTCGTAGACAGTCATAGATCTCCACACCATTGCCTGACTCAAGCCGATATTGTCCTTATTGCGTTTGTAGCAGCCAGCACCTATAGACCCTTGCTTCCGCTATATTAATATCCTTCATTGGTATCAGAGCTATATCGGCGTGCTCACGCGAGGATTGGATTTATTTTGGTTGCGAATCAGGTAACTCGAAACCTTGACAATAATATTAGATTATGTGAAAAATTGGATATTTTTTATGCATGATATAAACTGTGTGAAAGGCATGATCTGACCTGGATTGATAGATCATGAGTGTTATTAAATATTTATTATTTTTCTGAAATTTATTTGGGCTTGGTCTCAGACCATCATTGGGTAACCTGCTCGTGAGAGCCCCCAGAATGTGAAGTTACAATTCATTCTAGCAATTTATTTTGCACACTCTTGATTTAAAATTATTGAATCAAGTTGAGATTCAGGCCATATGCCACTAATAATGGGTTGTTCTTTTACCAACTACCCTCCATGCATGAAGATTGCTGCAGCGGGCCTGCAAAGTTGGTTGGACTGTTATGTAGTCCAAGCCACCCAGTTGGTCACTCTGGTGATCCTCCATTTTTATATTTTTTTTATTAGTCCGTGTAAAAATCTCATTTTTCAGATGATCCGCCATCCTAGGAGTGTCTCATCTGAAGTAAGGTGTAGAATATTGGATCATCAATGTATGGAGTCCAACCCAAGCATGTGGAATCATGGGGTTAATGAATTATAATTACTGCTGCAACTGCTACTATGCTTGACAACTGTTTGGTTACTCCCATGTTTTGATTTCAAATATACCAATCATTAATTAATCAGAACATATGATGAGTCCGTTTTAAGCCCCTCTTTGCTGAATCAATTCAACGTCAGATTTTAAGCCTCATATTACTGGACCAATTTTGAACCATATTTTGGATCAAAAGTCTGCTGGCTCACTTAGGCCCTCATGTTATAAATCATTTGATCCACTAGGCGATGAGGATATTATTTTTTAATGGTCATATTTTAGTTATACTACTGCGGTGTGCATGTCATCCAGGCAGGGTGCATAGGATAGTAACACAGTAGTATAACTATTAATCTGGTGCTCTTATGGACATGGTTCATGTTAGTTTATTGGGTATGCCTTCATGACTAACCTCGACTTGTATAGGGGTTTGCTTAAAATAGGACGAAAACCTCAGGGGGCCATGTTCTAGTATTTTATGGCCAATCCCTAGGATTTCTAGCTTAAATAGGACGAAGACCACCGAGTTGCACCAATTGCGCTCTTTGATCGAGTTGATTCCAAGAAAAGCCTTGTCCCACTAAAGGGAGACAGTCTATGTTCGAGGAAAGTGGTTTTTAAGCGGGACCACTGTGACCCCACCACTTTCCTGGGGGCTTACTTGATTGATTTGATTTCATAAGACCGAATTGGAGGCTTAGGTGCAAGCTTTATCCAGTTGAGCATTTCTTTGTTGGCCCTAATAGATGCGGGGGATAATAAATTTTTTACAATAATTTTCCCTATTAAAAGGATTCACATCATCCAAAAATAGTCTGTTGTTGTATTATTTTATGCATATTTGTAATTGCATCAAAGTATTAAATTGCATGATGCTATCAAATCACCCATGTAATTACGATAATTGTTTTTGATTGCCCTGAATTAGCCCTCGGCATGAAGGGTTTTCACTACAATGTCCTAATTCTCGGAATGATTTGAGTGCAAAAAGGGCAATCAATACGTATGTGTGAGTTGCCAATGTTGTGCATTCATTGATCATCATATTTTTTTATCTTATTTCTTTTTCAGTGATGGCTTTCAAAAATATCATTGCTGACCTTAATAAGGGAGATAAGTTAGATGGTAATAACTATGATAAGTGGTACCGTACCATGATTTACTTGTTCGATGAACAAGAGGTCACATATACCTTGGAATCGATTAAGACCCGACCCGAATTAGCAAATGATGCTGCACCCATGCCCGCATTGAATGATTTTCAGAAATGGGATAAAGATAATCGGACTGCTTGCAACATTATGCTTAGTAGTATGCATTTTGAATTAGTTCCCACTTATGAAACCTACGGCACGGCTAAGGAGATGTGGGATGCCTTGAAAGGAGAATATGGTGAAATTACCGCTGGTAAGACCCGTGTAATGACCATGAAATTTGATGCGTATAGGATGACCCCAGGTGTAAAATTCAGGGACCACCTCCGCAAAATGAGTCAAATGATTACAGATCTTGTTAGGGCAGGGAATGTACTCGCTGAGGACCAAAAGTAAATGTAAGTTTCAAAATGGGACTTCTCAAAATGGGGTAGACAACCGGAAGAAGCCTAAACAGGACCAGAGTGCACCCAAGCAAGACCAAAAGAAGCATCGGAAGCGTAACAAGCCAAGAGACTTAGCCAAAACCAAATGTTATAAATGTTAGGAACTTGGCCACATCGCTAAAACTTGCCCCAAACGAAAATCGGTAAACACCCTAACTTTGTCACTCTCTTTGGTTTGCTCCGAAGCACTTTATATGGATGAAAGTTCTAATGGATGGATAATTGATTCAGGGGCAACCAAGCACGTGACAAAGGATAGGAGTGGTTTTTGGGAGTTCCAGTCAATAGATGTCGGTTGCAACAAGCTCTACATGGGAAATAATTCTTCAGAAGATATATTGGGAACTGGAGATTATTATCTTTCAACGTCTACAGGAAAAACCATGGTGCTCCATGAGACGCTTTTTGTACCTGGCATGAGACGGAACCTCCTCTTTGTTTGCCGACTCGCGAGGGACGGTTTTGATTTTCTGTTTACTAAGGATAGAGTTTCCATTAGAAAAAATAGTTCTATTTATGCATGGGGTTTTATTGTAGGAGACTTATATGTTTTGGATTTCAATATCAATGGTTGGGTTTTCTGATTTATTTATGGTGCATGAAACAAGTTCCGAATCTATAAAGTGGCATGCTCGATTGGGCCACATAGGAAAAGATCGAATGATCCGATTGGCTAAGGAAGGCCTGCTTGGATCTCTCACACAAGTACAGTTGCCCACATGTGAATTTTGTGTGACAGGCAAAGCAACAAGAAAACCTTTTCCAAAGGCTGCAAGTCCAAAGCCTCCCTTGAGATCATCCACTCTGACATTTGTGGACCAATGAACGTGGCTAATAGACAAGGAACTCGATATTTTATTACTTTCATTGATGATTACTCTCGTTATGGTCGTGTGTTTTTGATTTCCCACAAATATGAGGCCATTGATTTTTTTCAAAATTTTTACAAAATAAGTTCAAAATAAGTTTGACAAAAACATCAAGACCCTCAGGACCGATCGAGGTGGAGAATACACTTCGGAGATTTTTAAAAGTTTTTGCATCGAAAATGGAATTTCTCGTCAACTGACTATGGCCTACACCCCACAACAAAACGGAGTTGCGGAAAGACGTAACAGGACCCTGTTAGATATGGTCAGATCAATGATGGCTCATGCAAATTTACCTGTCTCCTTTTGGGGAGATGCGTTGTTAACTGCATCATATATCTTAAATAGAGTCCCTTCTAAGTCTGTTCCTAAGACTCCGTATGAGTTGTGGACCGGTAGAAAACCTTCCTTGGGAGACCTACGCCCGTGGGGTTCTTTAGGGCATGTCCTTATCACGAATCCTAATAAATTGGAGTGTAAGACAATCCCAAGTATCTTTGTAAGATACTCTGAATTGTCAAAAGGATACGTTCTAGTTCATGAGGATGCCAATGGCAGATTAATTGAAAAAGAATCTCGTGATGTAGATTTCTTCGAGTTTCAATATCCTGAAAATAAGAAGATAAGAGTGTAACACCCCGACCCACCTTAATCTCGTTTTAGAGTTAATTAATTTAGATTAATTGCTTAATGGATGTTTTGATCTTGATTGGACTTGATTAGGTAGAATTAGTGGGGTTTGACCATTTACTAGGTAGATTATGACTTTTGGAGTGTTTTGGGTTTTTGTGTGTACTTAGAAATTTTTGGGTTTTTAATGCATTGCATAGAGCATTTTATGGGCCTCAACTTTCATGTCTTGACCCATCAAATTCGGATCCATGTAGGCCCATTCCCAGCCCATTCATTAGCTCCAAGCCCTTTCTTGCAATTTCAGTCCATTTTGTGGACTTGCATGCAAGTGCAGGAAAAAATTGGGATAAAACCCATTTCAGCTACTCCTTTCTTCTTCCTTCATTTCCAGCTGAGAGTTCCTCTCTACTCTTCTTCTTCATTTCTTCCTTCCTCATCTCAAGCAATCAACCAAGACTCCTAGCATGAATAGAAGCTAGCCACCACTTCATCTTCTCCACCAAGACAACATCTTCCAAGCTCAAGCATCCACTCATCTTTCTTTCTTCTTGCTTTTGGTAAGCTCTTTCTTCACTAAGCATTTCCATTTGATTTCCTTCATCTTGGAAAGCTACAAATCATGTATGCATCATCTCCATCCTCATTCATTTTCTTCCATTTTGTTTTTCACCATTTTTAGGGCATTTGAGCTTTCATATTTGGGGATTCTTGATTAGAAAAGATTTGGAGTGTGAGAGTTAGCTCAAAGCACCAAGGCAAGTTAAACTTATACATTTGTATGCATGATTTCTTGTTTGATTCATGAATATATGCAATCTTGCTTAGATACCCTTCTTCTTGCTCAAAAATGGTTTTCTTGTGGATGATTTCTCTTGTTAATGTATATGGGTTTATTGATGTTTTTGATGAGCATTTTGGAAGCTCAAGGATACCCATTTGTTGTGTTTGAAAACCAGGAAGAATGCCTTGAATGACCTGAGAGAAATCAAGAAGTTTCAGATTTTCGGAACCCAGGATTTGACAGTTCGCTCGAGCGAGCGTGAGTAAACGCTCGAGCGAAGGGCTTTCTGGGAGAGTTCGCTCGAGCGAACTTTAGGTCCGGTCGAGCGAACAGCTTTCTGTCTGGGGTCCGCTCGAGCGAACATTTGGACGCTCAAGCGAACCTGATACTTGCAGTATGCAGATTTTCCAACGACCATAACTTTTTAACCGTAAGTCCGTTTTTGGAGATCTACATACCGTTGGAAAGCTCATGATGTGTAGAACCCAACAAAAAGTGATTTTATTTGATTTGAGCCTTGGAACAATTTATATGTTGGATTTTACATAATTGTGACAAATGGACGTTTCCATGAGCCGGACATTGGACCGTAGCTTGTTCTAGTTGATTGGCCTGATAGATGGACCTGTAGGATGTGCACCCTGAACTTTTATCATGACCGATGGTTTGTTGAATTGTGGATATGGGTTGAGCAACCGTAACCACAAAAGGGGGCATTGTGTTCTTCGGATTGTAACCGTGCCAAATGTGTTCTATTAAGGGATTCGACATCCAAATTATGTAACGCCAAGGGGTCCTCGTAGCCCGATAATGTCGAACTCTTAATACTACCCTGAGTTGGACGGTGAAGACCACATGTGTTCCCAAGACCGTAGGCTTGGCTTGATTTCTGTCTTGACTCCGTATATGATCTGTATGTACATGCATTGCATTCCGTTCCAGTATTCTAGTGTGACTTGATCACGCTTCTGTTCGGTTATGTATTTTCTGTTACACATCTGTTATGTCATATTTATTTCAGTATTTGTTCAGCATATTTCAGTAAGTCCCGATTTGTTATTTATATGTCTTGTCCTGTATATGCCCTGTATCTGATTTACACTGTCCTGCACCTGCTCTGTTGTTTGTATATTGTACTCTATGAGTCGGCACCACTTAGCTTCGACCCTATCTAAGTCGGACCCGGCTAAGTGTGGGTTTAGTGAACTTCTGGCCCTCTGCAGATGGGAATATATTCTGAGGGTTTACCGGCACCCTAGGTTTATGATGGAGAATTCTGGGTACCTCTGTCTCCTAGTAGCACCGCCCTGTCCTGTCCTGATATTCTGCTCTCATTTTATTTCATGTTATATGATTAACTTGAGAGAACATAGCTTATGTGGCTGTGCCAACTAGTACTGTTAATATGTTTATCTGTTATCTATGACTCGTATGTCTCATGCTAAATTCATGCACTGATATGCCTAGTGATTATTCCTTGATCTCTTATGATTTATACATGTCTGACTATTCATTTGATACATGTTATATGGACTGTATATCTTTGTCTTGCTTAGCTTAGTCTAATGGTGCTA
This sequence comes from Litsea cubeba, assembly GCA_012931725.1. Lineage (NCBI taxonomy): Eukaryota > Viridiplantae > Streptophyta > Magnoliopsida > Laurales > Lauraceae > Litsea > Litsea cubeba. Next base: position 74,706,764 of record CM022947.1, read on the forward strand.
CACTTGGCGTTACAGGTGAATACATTGACGCCATTGCCCCGGAGATCCTTGAGGAAGAGGAACCTCCACACAACGTAGCAGAGTGGACTCCTGATGATGTTTTCTAGACATCCACTCGATGAGAAAGGGACGTTTAAATGACCCACTGACCGTGGCTAGGATTGCCACATATTTGTAGAAACTTATAAACTTGTTTAGCTTTTGGGATTGTAACTTGACTAATTTATTCCTTCTCTTTCTATCTCTTAAACTTGAATCTTTTAAACCTATGCTCATGGACCCTTATGCTCTATATCTTGATGATTGTGTTGTGTTAATTGGATATCTATTTGACAAATTATACAGGCATATCGAAAAATATAAACCTCACACGTGATATCCTGTGGGTAAATTCCGTACGTGGGGACCTAGAGTCAATGAGTTTGACTCGAATTTCCACGCGGGCGTGTGTCGCGCCTCGGGATGTGTGAAATCTCGGGCTCGGGGCGTGACAAAGAGTGTCCATTGAACTATTTAAAATGGATGACTTATCCTACCACGAGGAGCCGACACCACTTGCTGGTCTTAGTGGGAGAGATCCTACGGAGCCGCAGGCAAGTGGGAGTGATCAGGATGCCCTTCGTCGTTCTTCTCGTGAATTGATTCCAAAGAAGTTTTTTGAAATTGAGGGAACTTCATATGCATACATTGTAACTGATGACGACGAACCACGTTCTTATAAAGAAGCAATGGAATCAGTAAACTCGAAGGCATGGATGCTCGCGATGAATGATGAGATCAGCTCTATGCATAAGAACCATGTATGGGATCTTGTGGATCTTCCCAAGGATAGAAAAGCCATTACAAACAAATGGGTTTTGAAAATTAAGCGAAAATCCGACGGTTCCATTGACAAATTTAAAGCTAGGCTTGTGGCTAAGGGTTTCACACAGAAAGAAGGTGTGGATTATGAAGAAACCTTCTCCCCTGTGGTGAGATTTTCTTCTGTCCGCATGATCTTATCTATTGTGGCCCACATGGATTTAGAATTACACCAGATGGATGTTAAGACCGCTTTTTTAAACGGTAATCTTGAGGAGGAAATATACATGAAACAACCAATAGGATATTTGGAAAAGGGCCATGAGGATAAAGTTTGTAAACTCAAGAAATCTATCTATGGCCTTAAACAATCCTCGAGACAATGGTACAAAAAGTTTCATAACACAATCCTGTCAAATGGTTTCTCCATGTGTTACGAAGATCATTATGTTTACATTAAGCGATCTAAACATAAATTTGTGTTGCTATCTCTTTACGTTGATGATATACTTTTGGCTTGTAATGATATTGGTTTTCTACTTGAGACCAAAGCTTGGTTGTCAACTGTTTTTGAAATGAAAGATTTGGGTGAGGCTGAGTTCATTTTAGGGGTTAAAATTACGCGGAATCGTTCAAAACGCATTCTTGGCTTGTCCCAAACAACTTACATTGAGAAAATTCTAGAGAAATTTAGAATGAACAATGCTAGTTCCGTTGAGACCCCGATTGATAAGGGTTGCAAATTAAGTGTAATGCAATGTCTCAAACCGATGCTGAAACAAAAAGAATGGCTTCCATACCCTATGCCAGCGCTGTAGGAAGTTTAATGTATGCTATGTTGTGCACACGCCCTGATATTTGCTATACGGTTGGGTTGGTTAGTCGATTTCAAAGTAACCCGGGTATTGCTCATTGGAATGAAGTCAAACGAATCTTCCGATATTTAAAGGGCACCAAAGATATGATGCTTTGCTATCACGGTGGTGGCTTGAGTTTATTAGCATACAGTGACTCATCTTTTTCGGATGATCCCGACGACGGCAAATCCACATCGGGATATGTGTTCTTACTGGGCGGGGGAGCCATTTCATGGTCTAGTAAGAAGTAGGAGTGTACGGTCATGTCGACCACTGAGGCTGAATATGTTGCTTGCGCACTGGTGGCCATGGAGGCTGTATGGATTCGCCGTTTTCTGTTGGATTTGGGACTAGTATCCATTGCCCGTGATCCCATTCCATTGAGAACAGATAGTACAACTGCCATATGCTTGGCAAAAGACCCCCAGTTTCATCAAAGGGCAAAACATATCAAACGAAAGTGGCATTTTATCCGTGAACAAATAGAAGCAAAAGAAATAGCAATATCTCATGTGCCATCTTTGGAAATGATTGCTGACCCGATGACCAAACCCTTGGCGCGAGAACTATTCGCTATTCATGTAAGGCGTATGGGAATGCAATATATGTAATCCTTTTATTCAGTAGGAGTGTATTGGACTTATTTCAATAAAAGTTTTTTTTTTTTTTGGTTATATGCGTGTTATATTCCTTTCATTCATACATGTGCATATTCTTTACATTGGCAACATACACAATAAGTGTGTGTATTAGATGCACACGTGGCACCAAACGGGTGAGGTCATCCACTCGCACGGATAAAGACTGCCCTTGATGTCTTAGTGACTGATAGGATGGGGTGCATGCATTTGTATGAAATGCCGATTAAGCCAATATGGATCTTATTGGTGCGTACAGATGTATGGAACGCCGACTCAGTCTTGTGTGCATTGGGGTGATATGGATCACAAGACTGAATGAGACTTAGCATTAGTCGTCGGACAAATCACACACTAATAAGTCTGATAACCTGTTTTAGAAACCAAGCGTGGTTGTGTTTGTAACGATCAGCTTGCGCAATAGTGAACCAGTGCAATGTTAGCATGGGCTCCGTTATAGAGCTAATGCATTTTCACATTGCGACGCGTGTCTACAGACATGCGTGTTTTAAGGACCTACCTACGAGCAACGGGATAATACCCTAGAAATCCTGTTTGTTGTGCGAGTGTTAGTCCCGTAGGTGACTCTTGAGCTTGGAGTTGGTTATTGTGTGAACCAATTCTTGAGGCTCTTGTGCCCTTATACCAACCTCTATGTTGGAAAGATGAGATCGGTGATGCTACTTTAGCTGCGGTTATGCCACGGCAACATTGGAGCCTACGAGCCGCCATGCTAGGAAAGCTGCTTGGTTGATTCTGACCATCGTAAGTCCATGGGAAGACCCCTTGACATCACACTCTAGTTTATACGTGCTTATGATACTTATCGGCCCGAGCTATATCGAGTATTTTGAATATTTCAAGACAAACAATTTTCTAAATTATATATATATATATATGTATAAATATGTTATTTTATAAAAAGAAATGTTTGTAAAAGGTTTTACTCGATAAGTTGAATAAGCACGTATGTGGGTTGAACACGACTCAAGGGTATGAGTCAACATCCAATCCGGTGTGGTCATGCGAGTGTCTAGGACAGACTGATGTGTCGGTGAGTTGGAGTATTCTAGTCAGATGGTGACTTAGTGTACATTCTCTCTGTGAATAAGCATAGTGGAGGTCCCACTCTTCAGGTCCATTTTTACTTTGTAGAATTTGATGATGGAAATTAGTGATCAAATGGAATGAATCTTGTTCGGTGCGAGTGGGAGATGTTGGCATCTGTGATGGGACCCACTTGTGTTTACATGTGGATAGACCCCACTCACAAAGATACACCCCTCACATGGAGTCTCATGGTGATATGGATAATGATAGCTTGAGGTTTATCCAACTCTCTATCTCTTTATCATATCTACATTCAAATTCAAATTGAGAGAGATTGATCATAATCATCTCTCAATTCGAATTTGAATAGAGATCTTATCACCCATTGGCCTAAGGGCTATATAGACATGAGAAATATAGCTTGATATAACTTTGAAGAATTAATCTTTCTTTCACTAGATCTCTAATTTTCCATCATCATCTTCTGCATCCAGGGTGTCCATCCTTGCCCTTGAATCTTGAAGAGTGACTTATATGTGACTGATCTCTCGTAGACAGTCATAGATCTCCACACCATTACCTGATTCAAGCCGATATTGTCCTTATTGCGTTTGTAGCAGCCAGCACCTATAGACCCTTGCTTCCGCTATATTAATATCCTTCAGCTAGGGTGAAGAAAAATCTACTTCAAAAAGACAGTCCCTCGACACATGGTTTTGGCTGAAGGTCAATCGGAATGTTACGTTTGTTTTTTCAAATAGGCATTTTAAACATCTAGTGGGGAAGTTGGACCCTATTAGCAGTGAAAGGCCCTCCAGATGAACAACGCTTATCTTGTGGGAAAAAAAGGCGTGATCTTTAGATTCATTAACTCAGGAGCCCAATGTGTGCAAAAGAAATAAAATATGCAATGGAAATAAATAGCAAAAGCACACACCACAAGAGACGCCAAATATAACGTGAAAAACCCTAACCGAATGAAGAACCATGGATTCGAACTGGATCAACAATCAAGCACTTTAAATCTCGTAATTATAAGACATTTACAGATTCATCCCCAGATAATCCATACCTAAGGGCTACAGTTACCTCTTGTGTAGTTTCACGCCTCAACGACTTCACATCGTTGATTGCAATAGAGTCTGTAGGTGCAAAAAATGTGACTCACAAGAAGAGGGGGGTGCCTGCACGGACTTATCCAAAGAGATTAGGGACACCGATGCCTGTGCCTGAAACCTGAGAAAAGGAAGAAGAATAGTAGGTCAGAGGACCCTGGCTTGGGCAGCGCAGGGCTCTCTGATGCCTAAGTCAGTTTAAGAACTGAACGGTAAGAGGAGATTTTTAGGAAAGAAGATGATACCAGCAGTGTGGTGTCGTTGTTGGCTCTCTTTGCTTGTGGATTGTTCTTGTGTTTATATAGAGGAAGAGAGGAGGCAAGGGGGTGGTTGACTATCTTGTCATAGCCCACTTTGTCAGGTACTAGGGAGGCGCAGTCCCATAGTAGCCTACTTTTTTTTATTCCAGTCCCATCAAGCCTTCCCATGGCGTTTTGGGAGCTATGGACGGCGATCTGTCAGGGACTATGGGGGGTGCCCCTGTCTTGTCGCACGTGCTGTGGCGTGCTTGAGCGTCCATGGGAGGACAGCTGTCAACCCCTGCCTTGGCTAGCTCTGGCATTGTGACCGAGTTAGGGTGTGTTGCCGAGGTTGGGGAGCCGAGGTCGAGAACGACCTTAACTTGGCTAGAGAAAGATCTGGCAAAGGTGCCGGGGTGGAGCATTTGGCTGGCCGAAGTGGAGTCTGCCGAAGTGGAGCAGTCTGGCACTGCTGGGCGTGCACTGCCGAAGTGGAGGAGTTGTGCATAGGAGGCGTTGAGCTCTCATCCGAGACCAATGCGGGAGCACGAGACCAAGCCTGCCGGGATGGACTTGCTGGTGCGGGGCCCGAGATGGAGCATCTAGCCGGGACTCTGATGAGTTCGGGAATATCCCCACACAATAGGCCCCCAGCTTCTGAGCTTTGAGAGTACTCTTTGAGGTCGGAAGCTAAGAAGGGAGGAGTTGTTGAGCTTGGTAGTCTTCAGTGTTTGGTTTGCCACCAACTGAGAGACCCAGACGTGACCAGCTGGTTCGTCGCCAGAGGTGTAGTCTCGTTGGAAGTATTCTAGTGATGCTGCCGAGGAGGCTAGCAATGTTGCCGAGCTGAGGACTGGCACTGCTGCCGAGCTGAGCATAACTGAGAATCGAGACGTGACCAACTGGCTCGTCACCAGAGGCGCAGTCTCGTTGGCCGGTGATCTGGTACTGTCACCGAGAATGAGTGTGGCTGAGATCAACATGAGGTCGAGGAGGTGATATGGAACAGTCTCTTCGGTATTCTCGTTGAGCTGCCATTGGCCGAGGTGGGGACGTGGAGCAATCTCTTTGGCCGAGGTGAACCCAAAATTTCGAGGATCTTGGATGTGCGAGCCTGGTCCGGGATCGATCTCGGGGGGTGTGTGAAACCAGAGTTTTGGGAACGACTGGGTGTATGAACCCTAAGTCAGTCCCTGGGTGCGTGAACCCAAAGTTTAGGGAAGACTGGGTGTATGAACCCGAGGTCAGTCCCAGGGTGTATGAACCCAAAGTTTTAGGAGCGACTGGGTATATGAACCCTAAGTCAGTCCATGGGTGCGTGAACCCAAAGTTTAGGGAAGACTGGGTGTATGAACCCGAGGTCAGTCCCAGGGTGTATGAACCCAGAGTTTTAGGAGACACTAGGTATATGAACCCTAAGTCAGTCCATGGGTGCGTGAACCCAAAGTTTAGGGAAGACTGGGTGTATGAACCCGAGGTCAGTCCCAGGGTGTATGAACCCAGAGTTTTAGGAGCGACTGGGTGTATGAACCCTTAGTCAGTCCATGGGTGCGTGAACCCAAAGTTTAGGAAAGACTGGGTGTATGAACCCGAGGTCAGTCCAGGGTGTATGAACCCAGAGTTTTAGGAGCGACTGGGTGTATGAACCCTAAGTCAGTCCCTTTGGCACTGGCCGAGATTGAGAAGCCTGGACGGTAAGCCAGATCAGTCCCTTTGGCACTGGCCGAGATTGAGAAGCCTGGACGGTAAGCCAGATCAGTCCCTTTGGCGCTGGTCGAGACCAACATGAGGCCGAACCTGCGTGAAGCGCGTAGCTAGCACGAGGGCGACACCAGCATGAAGTCGTGAAATGCGGTCGAGACCAGCATGGGGCCGAAAACAGCGTGAGGCGGACCAGCACGTGGACGGACCAGCATGAGGTCGTTAAATGCGGTCGAGACCAGCATGTGGCCGAACCAGCGTGAGGCGGAAACCAGCATGTGGACGGACCAGCATGAGGTTGTTAAATGCGATCGAGACCAGCATGTGGCCGAAACCAGCGTGAGGCGGAAACCAGTACGTGGACGGACCAGCATGAGGTCGTTAAATGCGGTCGTTTGGAGGCTAAGAAGTCTGGGTGTATGGAACGACTCCAGGGTGAGCTCAGTGGCTCGGGATGACTGATGGCGGTAGAGGACCGTGCGATCAAGGCTGACAGTAGAGGACCGTGCCGTCGAAATGACGGTAGAGGGTCGTACGATCGAAGCCGACAGTAGAGGGTCGTGCCGATGTCATCGAAGCTGACGGCGTCATCGAAGCTGACAGTAGAGGACCGTGCCGCCGAAATGACGGTAGAGGGTCGTGCGATCGAAGCTGACGGGCGGTCGAAGCTAAGTGATGATAGGAGACATCTAGCTGCCTCCCGAGCTAGAGGAGACTTTTGCCGAGCTGGGAGCTGCTAGCGAGCTGGAGGCTTCTTCCGAGCTGGAGACATCCACCGAGATGGAGACTGCCGCCGAGCTGGAGACATCCACCGAGCTAGAAGCTATCTGGTCGTTTTCGTAGTGGTTGAAATGCTCCTGGGCTAGGGCTTCGTCTGCTTCTTGCCTGACGAACCGGTTTATCCTGGTCATCAGTGCTGCCATAGTGACCACGGGATGCATGGCCAAGTCCCTACGAAGCTCGTTGCCTGGTAAGAGGGCTTGTTGGAAAGACATCACTGCTATTGTATCTGAGTCATTCTCGATCTGGCTGTAGACAGTCCATAACCTTTTAGCGAACTGTGTGACGTTCTCGGTCTGCTTCATTCTGAGGGCCATCAGGTCGGCGGCTGACCTGGGGATGACCCTGTGAGCTTGGAACTTCGCCATGAAGGAACTCCGGAGCTGCTGCCAACTTTTGATTGACCCTTAGGGGAGTGCGCAGAACCACTTTAGGGGGAGGTCCCCGAGGCTAGAAGAGAAGACTCTACAGTTCAGGTGGCCTGCATCGCCCCACACCGACATCCTTTGAGTGAAGTGCCGGAGATGTGCTGTTGGGTCCGAGGTCCCATCGTAAACGACGAACCTCGGGACGCTGAAATCTTCAGGAAGGGGGAAGTTTCTGATCTCTGGAGAGAATGGGGATGTGCCGAAATCGTAAGAGTTCAGCCAAACTCGAGCGAAACCGGCCATCTCCATGTTCTGTCGTACTGCTTGCTCTATGCGTCGATCAAGCCATTCTCTGGAGTCGTGGTTGTTACCCGAGTTTTTTCCATGAGCTCGGTTGCTTCTGTTGTCCTTCAGGGTGCGCCTTTTGGAAGGTAAAGTCGAGGTCGAATCCTTAGAGGATGAACCCGATCGAGTATCATGTTGTTGGACGCTTGCTGGACCAGATCTTGCTCCTGACCTTTCCCGGCGGGGGACCGTCGGCAGCTGCGTCGACAGTGTCAGTGGTTCATTTTCCTTTCTCATTCTTCGAGGCATGGTGTTTGGGACGATGACTTTTTGTAGCCGTTCCCCACAGACGGCGCCAATTATAAGTGCAAAAAATGTGACTCACAAGAAGAGGGGGGTGCCTGCACGGACTTATCCAAAGAGATTAGGGACACCGATGCCTGTGCCTGAAACCTAAGAAAATGAAGAAGAATAGTAGGTCAAAGGACCCTGGCTTGGGCAGCACAGGGCTCTCCGATGCCTAAGTCAGTTTAAAAACTGAACAGTAGGAGGAGATTTTTAGGGAAGAAGATGATACCAGTAGTGTGGTGTTGTTGTTGGCTCTCTTTGCTTGTGGATTGTTCTTGTGTTTATATAGAGGAAGAGAGGAGGCAAGGGGGTGGTTGACTGTCTTGTCATAGCCCGCTTTATCAAGTACTAGGGAGGCGCAGTCCCATTGTAGCCTACTTTTCTTTAATTCCAGTCCCATCAAGCCTTGTCATGGCGTTTTGGGAGCTGTGGTCGGCGATCTGTCAGGGACTATGGGGGTGCCCCTGTCTTGTCGCACGTGCTGTGGCGTGCTTGAGCGTCCATGGGAGGACAACTGTCAGCCCCTGCCTTGGCTAGCTCTGGCATTGTGACCGAGGTTAGGGTGTGTTGCCGAGGTTGGGGAGCCGAGGTCGAGAACGACCTTCACTTGGCTAGAGAGAGATATGGCAAAGGTGCCGGGGTGGAGCATTTGGCTGGCCGAAGTGGAGTAGTCTGGCACTGCTGGGCGTGCACTGCCGAAGTGGAGGAGTTGTGCACAGGAGGCGTGGAGCTCTCATCCGAGACCAAGGCGGAAGCACGAGACCGAGCCTACCGGGATGGACTTGCTGGTGTGGGGCCCGAGATGGAGCATCTGGCCGGGACTCTAATGAGTTCGGGAATATCCCCATACAGAGTCAATCCCGCTTTACTCCTCAAATCCTTTACGAAAGAAGATGATCTTCTACTAATAAAGTATAAGAAGTTGCTCTCTAGATCGACAGAAGTCTTCAACAAAGTCTCTAGAGAAGTATTCTCTTAATAAGATTTTCCAACTCAGAATAATGAGAGATGTGTATACATATGATAGCCCATCAGTCCTTTAAATAGGCTTAAGGACGTGCTTAAAGTTGCCTAACTAGATTAGGACTAAAACCAGTAGTTTGAACAAGATTAGAAATAGACTTCTAATTTTTGTTAGACTCTGCCTCATTCCCCGCAAGAGTGGATGGAGGCGTGCTCAAGCGGCCAAGGTTCTGTCTTAGCGAAACAAGGTTCTGTCAAGCATCTTGCTCATATCTGACAACATCCGCTCCAGCGGAAGAAGGGCCACTCGAGCGCGGGCCTTTATTATGGTTCCGGGAATTCTGCACTTCTAATTCTTCCAAACTTTCTTCTTCTAATTCTTTCAAATTTCTTTTTCTCCCTTCAGCATACTTCTAATTTTGTTTGATTTCTCACTTCTAATTCTGTCAGACTTTCTTCTTATAGTTCTTTCAGTCTTCTATCTTCAGAGCAGACTTGCAGTCATTTTCTAAAAATAAAAATTACAACTCAATTGATCTAGAGTTTTTTCCGACCCATAAATTAGACAATACTAGAAAACCTAACATCTCATTTATGGAAGCTGAAGCAGGTGGGATCATGCACAGAGTTACTCTATAGCTCGGTGAAAAGGCTTTGCTAGAGTGGCTGGTTTTTTTTTTTTTTTTGTCTTGCTTTTTATTTTTCTTATGGCCGGCATCTTGCAATGGAAAAGTAAATGTAAAGTTAAAGTTGATTGAAATGTGACTTTTATACCTTCAGTGCTTGGTTGAGAAAAGTAGTGTGGGGAAGTAAATGTATGATGCGGCATTTAAAACTGTGATAAAGTGTTGTATAAAGTTAAGTTTAAGACAAAATGTGCTTTTTAATTTCCCTCTCCCCTCTTACCCTATGATATGACATTTCTAGCTTTACCTCAAACTATTCAAATAAATATTTTACCACATCTTTACTCTTGTTTTAACATTTTTATTTTTACTTTTTTAATGATGTGACATGCACATCACCTTATTCCTCCACACCTTGTGAATGCAATTTAAGACGCCTGGAAGTGTGATAGTATATAGATTTTTATGATATTCTTAGATCCTTTAATTTATTGCGCACTTGATGAAAGAGTTTGGTTTTAGCTAGAAGTGTTTTTTATTCTTGTTAGTTTGAGAATTTCCTGAATTGGGCTATCTAACCTTTTGTAATGTTGCATTTTTTTTTTTTTGGCTTGTTCGTTTGAGTATTATTTCAAACCAAGATGCTCCCTTGAAAAGAATTTCGGTAAAAGTGAGTCATTGCTAATTGTACGTCCCTTGTTTGTTAATACAAAGCATCAAGCGAGTCAGGGCTGTTTGGGATCGTGCCACTAAGATTTTCGGGCCTTCCCATAGGATGTGCAAGGAACATGGTTGGTAGGTGTCTAGATTTTAACGTAAGTTATATATTATAAAGATACTAGTGATTGCCTGTACCTGAAGGCACAGCGCACCATGTTCTGAGCACAACTAAATCTAATTACTCTTTTTCTGACCACCTAACAACTAACCTGAATTTTGGCAACCAATGAGAGGGGTAATTCGGTCTACCCTATTTAACGATGTCCTGATTAGGTCCCAAGTCAAAGATCACCTATTATTTCTGGACCTCTGATTGCCCTAGGAATTGGCTCATTGCAATCTGTTCGTCGAGAGCTTTCCGTCCATTTATAGAACCTTGAGATCCGACGGGCGGATCCAAAATCATATTAGCAGGTCCCGCACCCCCGGGTGCCCACCTGAAAAATCACCTATCACTTCTAGACCCCTAATCACCGCGAAAGTTAGCTCATCGCGGTCTACTTATCGAGGGCTTTCCATCCATATATAGAACTTTAAAATCCGACGAACAGATCAAAATCTACTAAACCTTGGTCCCAGTGATTATTGCCCAAACCGGACCACACTGCAGCCCACCTTTTGGGCCCCAAACCTCTGATCCAGACCCTGATTGGGCCCTTAACTAAACTTGTCAGACTTGGCCTAAACCTGACCCAATTCAACCCCTCAAACTTTAGTCCAAATCAATCTGAGCCCAAATCCAACCCAAACCCATCTAAGCTGAACCTAGCCCCAGACCTGGCCCAGACTCCTTGACCCATCACTTGGACAAGGGAGAAAGAGTCTAGAGATCTAAGGAAGTAGTGTCCCAGATCCCCAGATATCTAGACTCTCAAACCTCCTTAAACCCCTCAACCCCTTTCCTCTTCATCTCAGCCCTAGGATTTATGTACATAAATCCAAGGGTCCAAATTATGGGAAATTCAAAAACTGAGCTCCCTTGCAAAAGAACGTTTTTTGTTTTTTTTTCTTTTGATACATTTTTATCAATGGCAGAACAATAAGAAAGTAAAGCTTTCTTTTAAATGAAAAATGGATGGCAATACCTGTAAATAACTCAAACTTGCTGCCACTTTTTGCGCCGTACAAACCAAGATGTGAACGTGCTTTTGATGGGGATGGCAAAAACTTGTAAATTTCTCCAACTTTTAGCCCCTTTTTTAATTCCCCTCTTAAATCCGAGGGTCCAAAATATGGGTAATTCAAAAACTGAGCTCCCTTATTATATATATATATATATTTGTGGACCAATGGAGTTTCATTACCATGTCTATTTTTTAGGCAAGTATTTACACACCCAACTCACACATGCTCTCCCAAGTCTCTTACCACAAGCACTACACTAGGAATTGATCCATGCTTATTTTGTGGAAGAGTGATCATGTCTCGATCACCAAATCAAATTTCATCACCATATGTCTAGTTTCTACATTCTAATTTCTACAACCAATTTCAAGTTCTTAACATTGAGACTCTCTCTCTCTCTCTCTCTCTCTCTCTCTCTCTCAACATCTTTTATCTTTTTCTGCTGATTTCATTGAAAATATGAATGGTGTGAAACGAATAATTGATTGTACATTTTCTTTTATTTTTTTCTACTTGTGACATTTGGTTGTGGAAATGGGCGGTGTATGTGGAATATAATGGATTGAGTATTAAAGGGTCTTTTAATTGGTTCTTAATAAAGCAAAGATTATAAGATAGATTCGTGGATATTTTCAATGAGTTAATTTTTATACTTTTGAATTATGATATAAATTTATAAATATTTAGGACATTAACATTTGGAACAAAACTAACTTAAGTTACCAAACAAGTTAGTATAACATATTCTTAGTAGAAGAATTTGAATTGCCGAGTTTTGACAACAACTTAATCAGTTTCGGCACAACCCAATCTTAACATAAAATTGGGAAAATTCAGAAATGATTCTGAAAAGGGCGTTAGCCTCTTTATTTTTTGTTTCTCTAAATATGAAAACTGGCGCAAGTTAACATCAGCTGCTACATCAAAGCTTGGCGTAATCTAGTGAAGTAACATATGGCGTGATGGTATACCACAATGAGGGTGTGTGTATAGAGAAAATGAAAAAAAAATAAGGGAAAGGGAAAACTCTATTGGATATGGATAGCATAATTATGTTGACATAATTGTGGAGCCCACTATTTTTGAATGGCTTAAACCTTATTGCTAAAACTGTTGGATTCGGCTGACTTTTCACAGTTGTGAATTAATTGCTAATCCACAGTCTTTTATTTAATGTAGAGTGGATTGCGCTAGTATACCATGTGTATTCTGACTAAGTACGTACAGCTCAAACTAGCTTACGCTTCAAGTTATGGTACTCAGCAATCCAAAAGATGCAGAATAAATATGCTAAAGAAAAAACACATTTCAGTACATTTTGAAGTGATGGATATATAATAAGTAGTCCTCTAATATCTTAATCCTCCCCGGAATAAGAATTTTCAAAATTCCTCTAACCAAAACAGGCCTAAAGACATTGTGATCCAAAACTCAATTATTGGCACACAAAATTTATCTTTTCCCACACAATTCCTCTCCACACACATTACTAAAATTTAAAAATGAATGTATTTCTTTCCACACACATCAAAAGTTTCTAAACTGACCTTATATTCACTCCCCTCTTTTTTCTTCCCACACACATCTTCTTCTTGTTCTTCCCACACACATCTTCTTCTTGTTCTTCCCACACACAAACCAAAAGGGACTTCCACTCCACCGACTGGATCCATTTTCCGGCGAGCCACCGGTGTTCCTATTCCTCTAGACATCCTTCTCTTCCAAAGGTAAATGGATCCTTCCAACATTACTATTTCTTCTTCTTTCCTATCTATTCTTTACCATTTTTTTCCATCTTAGATTACTTATTTTTCCATGAAAACTTGTTATTATGATAGATTTTCATTCAATGTAAGTTTTGACAAACAATGTTACTGTTTTCTACGAGTTTTGGGTTGCATTTGATCCACCATCGTCGCGGTTTTAGGTTCAGAAATCGCGACTGTTCGGCTCTGGTTGACCGAACGGGTTGCAAATGTTCGGACACTAACGTCCGAACAAATTGGTTTTGTTCGAACCTGAGTGTCCGAACATATTACTTTTGTTCGGACACTCAGGTCCGAACAAAACCAATTTGTTCGGACACTCAGGTCCGAACATATAAAGATCTAGCAGTCAAATAAAATTTTTTTCTTTCGTATTTTAGAAATGGACCGGCCAAGCTCTTCTCGGATGCGACCTACTGCTTCAAATAGGAAGCGACGTCAGATAGTAGAAGAGGTTGTAGAAGACCCAGAGGTATCTGAGGAAGAGGAAGAACAACAACAAGAGATGGAAGATCAACCAGCTCTGGGGCCACAAGATAGGTCCTTATTTACCAGCTTTGATACACATACAGCTGGGTACATTTGGATTGGACAGGTGTGTTTCACTTGTTCATATGAAAGTTTTATTCATTTGTTAATTTATTTAATTATGTATTAATGGTTGAATGCAGGATCGAGGCCCACTGAAATGTCTAAGTCATGGGCAGAAAGTGCCTTTGTGGCAACTGAATGAGTCTGACAGGTTTAGGGATTTAGTCTCGAGGTCTGGATTGGCTCCATTAGTGACTGCATCTTACCGCTCCGTCAATAAGATTACTGTATCTGGTTTTGTGGAAAGGTGACAACCTGAGACGAACACCTTTCATATGCCTTTTGGTGAGATGACCATCACCTCAGATGATGTTGTATCTATCCTAGGCATCCCAGTAATTGGGCGGACGGTTTCTTATAATGAAAGAATGTCATATGAAGAAGCTCAAGCACTCCTTGTTGATGCACTAGGAGTAGAACCGGTAGAAGCACATGACGAGTTGATACAAGTGCAGGGCCAATCAGTTAGATTAGAGTGGTTACGGGAAAGGTTTGCCAGTTTGTCTGACGATGATGGGGACGAGATGATAGACTCTGCAGTAAGAGCTTACCTTCTATACTTATTGGGTTGTACCTTGTTTACTGACAAGAGTGGCACACGGGTGCCGATCATTTTCCTTACAAAACTCGTGGATGTAGAGGCCATACGTTCATATGCATGGGGTGCTGCTGCACTAGCATACTTATACAGGCAGTTGGGATTAGCAAGCAGGCATGAAGTGAAACAAATAGCCGGCTATTTGACTCTACTAGAAGCTTGGGTGTACGAACACTTCGAAAGTTTGGCTCCGACTCCAAACTTACTCTATCAAGCCATTCAGCCCCGGGTTCATCGTTGGTTTTCTCATAGAGAGTCTGCTCCTTTACAAAGCATACGAGAGAGAATTGATGTCATGAGTGCTGATCAGGTAATTAACTTGATGTTTCTTTTAAATAGTGTATCGAATTAACTTTTTATTTTCTATTATATACTTTCATATCTTACGATTGGACTAACTACTTTCAGGTGACTTGGGACCCATATCGTGATGTTAGACAATATCATCCTTTCAATGAAGTTGCATACTACTGTGGGTGCATCAAATGTATGGATGTTATTGAGCCTTATCACCCAGATAGGGTGCTCAGACAGTTTGGGAGAGTTCAGACGATTCCTCCACCGCCATTAGCCCCTATTCGTGCTACGTGAGGTCCGACTGCCCGTGACTATCAAATCGCATATCAATATATCAAACAAGTTTGGGAAGGATTGCCTAATCATCTACTATCTGCATTGAATCGTAGTCAACCAGTTAGGCGTCCTGCAGATTGCGTTCCCGGGTATATGGATTGGTATGCACGAGTATCGTGGAGGATATTACAACACCCAAACTTTCATTCTAATTTCGCGCCCCGTCCTGAAGAAAATGAGCCAAGTGGTAGCTGTATGATTGACTATCAGCAGCGTAATTCGGATGCACTAATCATACTTGATGAGGTTACAGGAAGAGGTGAAGACCATTGGGTTGAAGACCCGCGGGGATTATATACCCATGTGAATCAGTTGGCACATGTGTTACGGGGAGTTTCAATTGAGGATGCTCAACGAACCTTTCGACATCCCCACATGAGTTTACAAACTTACAGTCGCACTAGGACTAGGAGGGGAAGGGACAGTTGAAGAAATGTAAACAGTTGTTATAATTGACGAAAAACAAAAAATCATTGTAATATATTTTTTTCAAGTACTAACATGGTTATTTTAAGACGATGTTCTTGTGTAATTTGAATATGGATGTACTTGCTGTCAAATGTGTTTTAGTTATTTGATGTTATCTTTAATTACTTTGGATAGTGCTTGATTTTTTATGTACAGGTTGAAATATTTTCATTATATACTGTCAAAGTAGGATAACTGAACCTCCGTTCGGATACACAGGTCCGAACAAAATGTTTTTGTTCGGAAACTCAGGTCCGAACATATGCATGATGTTCGGAACTTCAGTGCCGAACATATCCATGATGTTCGGTCACTCAGAACCGAACTATATGGATATGTTCGGCACTGTGTATCCGAACGGTATTACAGTTACGAATTTAACTTTTTTTTAATGAGTCTGCATTCAATTAATAAGCACGGACTCAACCACATTCAACATAAAAAAATTATTTTAATAGAATGCACAAAAAAAAAAAAAAACCATCATCAACTTCATTAAATGATTAAAAGAACATTTCGATACAGAAACATAAAGGAATTGTGTCCAATTACATTCAATCCAAATCAATTGTCTCTGCTATTGATGCGTCTGGAGTTACGAGCTCTTTGAATTGAACAATCCGCTCCCTATATGGAGTCTCCCATCCATCCGCACAAGGATAATGAAACTGTTTCCACTTATTTGCAATAGGCGGAGTTCGATGACCAGGTATTAAAAATAATTGTACAAAATGATTCCCATTAACAAAACCGATTGTTCTCTCGTTCCGAGAAGGCATTGGCACCGGCACAGATCGCAAAGGCAGGAAAGTCAGGCATTGTTCTCTGCTCAAATGATATAACACCAAATTATAACGTGATGCTATGAGATGTCCCATGTCAGACATAATCATCCAATAGTCTATCAATGGGTTTTCATCCATGCATGATAATGTTTCAACCAATTCCTCAACTCTTTCCTCCACTCTATATAATTGTCTGTAATGGTCTACATGTGCAAGCAGCTCTTGTAATAAATCTCTTCTGACTTGGCTCCATTCATCCTCGGGTAGGCCTACCAATCCAGCGATTGCTCTGAATCCACAATTACCATCAGCTGCAACATCCTTTACAACCTTAATGTAAGGTCTCAACCCTACGGGAAATGAGTCCACATAATTAATGATGTTCTTTGACCTTGTACGAATCGCCCTTATCTTCTCGTTTCTCTTTGGTTTGAATCCCAATTGTCATTTATTTTTAACATCTTTCACTGCAACTGATTTAGGAGAGTAGCAATCCTGTGCAGACGGCACCAATTCAAAAGCGCTTGGATCTCGTCGAGTTGATGTGACAGCTTTCATACTTGGTCTGCCTCTTGTTCTTGATATCACCTCGGGTTCAATCAAATGAGTGCTGTCTGGCATAGATAGCTCCCGTATCTTCTTTAGAAGTTGCAATTTTCTAGTGGAATCATACTCATTGAACCGTTTTTCAAGTAACTCCAAATCTGCCTTGCAATCCAAACCCATAGAAGAACTCGTCATCGACGAAGCAGTTGGCAACATATCAAGCTTCTTCCAATGCTGATGTACACAGCTTAGAGGAATAGGCCACCCTTGACTGATATATTCTGCAATCTCATGCGCACAGGGTAATCCATGCGTGCGTCGAATAACACAACCACACACACTAGCGTCAATTCCAACTAGATTAGCTCTATTGGTTTCTGTTAAAATTTTCTCAAGTGCATTTTTAGAAACATTACCACGAAGATCTTTGTATTCTGCCGGCTTGAAATTATGTTGCACAACTGTCTTACTTTTCTCAAATGAAGCTTTGATATTAGTATGCTGCAACTCAAGCAAATTATGGATTTTAGACCAAACTGCTTCAAAATTTCCTTGACTTGAACCAAGCTGTCTTTTGAGTTGTGCATGTGAACTCTCGGCCCTGCATTGGATTATTAAGAGGTTAGTCTTATTAATTAATAAGCATAAATCAAATAAAGTAATTTTTTTAAAAATTACCTGTTCGAGGTAGTATTCCCAAAATGGACACAATTGTCTGTCCATGCGGAGACAAATCTCTCCTTGTAAGCATCCAATCAACTACCTTTCACGTAATTGAGTGCATCAGGGTACGTGCTGAATTCATTATTTAGCTTACTGAGTTGTTCACTAAACTCATCTTCTGTGGATGAAGACAGCAACATATTCCAGCTCAAAATAAACCTGTCCCATTTTTCTTTCGTTTCGAACAACTTCTTGCATCTCGCCAATACGTTTCTATTAATGTGCCATTTGCATAATAAATGAGTAGCACCAGGGAATATTCTGTTAATGGCGTTCATGAGTGAAAATTCTCTATCCGTCACAATGACATCAGGAAGAATACCATCGCCAATAATAGAACGCAATACACATAGTGCCCATGCATAATTTTCTTCACGTTCAGCATGAAGGTATGCAAAGCATACTGAAAAAGTCATGTCTGTGGATGTGACTCCAACAATCTCCAGAAGAGGCATGCGATAACGATTGGTCTTGTAAGTACAGTCCATTATCAAGACATGTGGAAATGCACGCAACAAATCTATACTTTTTGGGTGCATCCAAAACAAGTCAGTTACAATCTCGCTATCCTCACAATTCTTATGCCATTCTATGTAATCATGCTCTACCAACTTACCAAGTAGTTGTTGCATCTGACTTCTTCCACCCCGCTCATTAACTTTATATCTGTAGCGTGCATTATATATGGTCTTCATTGTGGTTACGTTTAATTCACTTCTTTGTCTCAACGTAACCAAAATTTCTTTTGGTCTAACCATGCTCTTCGACATGTCAACCAGCAACTTTGTTTCCTCCTCTGATAATCTTCCTGTAAATGAATGCCCTTCTAATATTCCGCGGCCGAATGGTTATGCACACCGCATATGACCTCCAACATCCAATCATCATTTGAGTCTAACTTTTTACCCTTTAGTGCGAAAGGACATCCACATTTCTTTGAACCGATTTGTTTGATCCTCTTTCGCTTTTGGCACTCTTCTTGTTTATATTGTCCATTTCTCTCGCAAGCAAGGAGTACTCTCGCTTTGACACCCACTCGAGCAGTATTTGAAACCTTTATCACGATAACAAATCCATTTTTCCTTCCTACTCCACGAGCCCAACTGATCAATGAATCGCGGCTGTGAAATATCTACAATAAATAAACAAATTAAACACGAATTTAGTAATAAGTAAATGTAACTTGAATAATAAATCCTACATATGTTGGTCTTACCTATTGAGTTATAAACTCACTGGTATAATCCATGACAAAGTCCGATCCAACCTGACTTTCTTGCGTAGAGACCTGCATAATA
Organism: Litsea cubeba; assembly: GCA_012931725.1. Classification (NCBI taxonomy): domain Eukaryota; kingdom Viridiplantae; phylum Streptophyta; class Magnoliopsida; order Laurales; family Lauraceae; genus Litsea; species Litsea cubeba. Next base: position 74,725,788 of record CM022947.1, read on the forward strand.
TATTAATTAAATATCAGTGTCCGGATATTTAATTCCGAACATATAGCATATGTTCGGACTCTCAGGACCGAACATATGCTATATGTTCGGTTCTGAAATACCGTACATATCGGGAGGTACGAAGTTTTAGGCGAGATGAAGAATTTACAAAAGATATAAAAATGAAAAAAAATATCAATGAAACATACCTTTCCACTACTGCTTTGATTAAAAGGCACCATTTGATTGTTGTTTTCATCCATCTCTTCCTTCATTGCACAATCAAATTGAGGAATGTGAATGAAAGATAAGTTGCAAAGGAAAATGAAGGAAGTAGAGAGTGAGATAGGATGCCCAGAAAAAATAAAATGCAAGTGACTGAAGATGACTTGCCCAAGGAAGATGGAGGAAGTGGAGAGTGAGAAGTGGCGAGTGAGGTGGGAGAAGCTCTTTAGGGAAGAAGAATGGAGATTGTGTGTGAAAAGAAAATCTGATTTGAGTTTTTGTTGGATAATGGCTACTTTAGTCATTTCATAAAGGGGTACAAATGTAATAAGAAAAAACAAAAAATCCTTGTGTTTGAAAAGAAAATTTTTGTGTGCCAATAGCAGCACTCGTTTTTAAAATGTAGACTAGGGATCATCCCGTTAGTTTTATGGACTCAATCCAGTAGATGATATAAAAAATTGATTAATTTCTTTATTTATCAATATATATTCATGCTTTTCTTTCATGAGATGAATGGTATTTAATTATATTATTGCACATAACCAATTCGAATGACATAATAGTTCATGAGATGAACCGGAGTCCACACGTATATTAGATGTAACACATGTGTATGGATGAGATCTACATACATGAGACATGTGTAGCAAATCTTATACTTAAATATCTTCACAACCAGTGATGAGACTGGATATCTCATATTGACAAGGTTGCAGCATTTTGATCACTATGAGATAGTGTGATTTATCTCAATCATCAGAATGGAAGATTCTGGATCATAGTGCTGATACATTGGATGTATTGAAGGACCATGAGAAGCACCTTATGAACACTGTCTTCACTTTAAGGTCTGCTCTCATAATTCTCTAGCAATAGGCTCTCAATACTGAGACATTAATGAACTCAAGTTTCTATCTATTCATTTGCTTTGAGTCACCAATGAGTGAGGCCAACTGTAAGTCAACACCTCGGTATTTGGGTACGTGGTAGTAGAGCTGTGGGAACATTCAATGGTCAAGATGAAATATATCTCTAATATCACCCTGTGCCAATTAATAGATTTATCATTGGTAAGTGCGCACCCATTCTGATTAAGAGTTAATTGGAAATGTACTTATGATCATTATAATTAATTGGGGCTCAAGGATAATAAGATATGGATTTAGTTTGGAAGACAGATCCAATTTATCCATGGATATTGATAGAATGGCATACTTTTGGTAATGTGAAAGTTTAGGGTCTTTTGTGTAATATTCCTAAAACTGGAGTTCAATTGCATTTATATAGTGGAGTTATTTGCAATTAACTGTGGGCCCGGATTACACATGAGATGTGGGGTCACGAGTCCCAATTGGAGCCAGCTTTCTAAGGAATGCTTAGTGGTCCCCACGCTAGCCCAATTATTAAAAATTTTCTAATTCTAGTTGAAGTCTAAAAGGAAGTTACTATTTCTATTTGAAGTGAGACTTCTAATAGTAATAATAGTAAACTTACTAATTTTAGTAGAAGTAAAACTTCTATTTTAATTAGAAAGATACTAATCATATTTGAAGGGAGACTTCTAATTATGATATAGTAAGTTACTAATTATTGTGGAAATAAGACTTCTATTTTAATTAGAATTAGAAGAGACTTTCTAATTGTTAGAGAAGTAAGACTTCTATTTCAATTAGTATGAGGAGACTGCTTAAGTGATATAAAAGGAGGAGAGGAGTGTTGGGCACCTGATGTCATTCCCATCTAGGGATTCACACCCAAGGGGATTTAGGTCCAAGTGTTGGACGTCCCACACCCTAGTGCAAGAGTTGCACATACTCTTTCTTCTCTTCCCTCTTCTAGTTCCTCCTTTGAGTTCCTAATAGTTTTCTCTTGGAGATCCCACCATCTTCTTGACAAAAAGAGAATCTGATACGGGTCATAGCGTGGAAGATCAAAAGGTATTGGAGATCCCTATTTGATAAGTGAAAGAGTTTCATCATCAAAGAAAGACGCAACTTCTCCATTAGAGCACAACCGAGCTCCAAAGGTATAATCTACTTCCTTGTATGTTGTAAATTTATTTGTTGCTTGTTAGTTGCTATTTCTATCTTCTAGATAGAGTTATTTACTGATCATGATGGCTGAGATTGAGGGTACGCATCTTGGATTGTTTTTTGTTGCCTTCTGGATAGATGATCCCTGCATCAAATGGGTCAAAAATTTTTGAAACCAATCCTAGAGGCCCACCTATTTCCAACACATCCTAATACTTTAGCCTAGAACCTTATGACAAAGTGGTTATATAAAGTGCATTTTCATCACCAATCTTCCTTCTATGAGTCTATCACTATGGTTGCATGATTAAAAGCATGAAAAAGAGGTCAAAGGCTCAAGAAAATACGGGTGTATTTTTTTCATGATTTACTCACACGGTAGATAATGGTCAAATTATCATTAAATTAGGAAAAGTACTGTTATGATATGTTTTGGCTGACCTTACTAGTCTCTATTGTGTGGAATGTATAACTGAGGATTTTTCTTTTTATTGCCTCCCTGGCTAGCAAGTGACGATGCAACTTAACCGTCCAAGAGCCAAGGGCAGACCCAAGAATTTTTCGGTGTGGGGGGGGGGGGGGGGGGGGGGGGGGGGGGGGGGGTTGCATATGTAAAAAATTATAAAATTTTCTAAAATATAAAGATTTTTTTTTTTAAATTTTTGGGGGGACATGGCCCTGCCAGCCCCTCCTTGGTTCCGCCAGTGCCAAGAGCAATCCCTATGAAAGGAGGTGCCATGCAATTAATCTACCGGTGCATGAAAATGTAGAAGGGACTTGTGTTTTTTTTTTTCCTCAAAATGCGGTGGTTTTTCTTTCTTCAAAATACAATATTGGTTTTTTCTTTTTTGCCCGCCTAAGTTTGTATATAAGTGTTGTTAATAGCGAACTTTGCTCTTTGGAAAATAAAAAATCACATTCCTTATTTAGATCAATATATCTCTTAAGAATTCATCAACTTGAAAATATCACTATCATTTGAGAAACTCGATAAACCCCCCAGTGGGAAGGGTGTCTCATCTCCCTCCCTGGCAAGTGGGTTGAATTGCATATTATATACCACTCATCCGTCGAGCCACAAAAACAGTAAAAAACGAAAAGAAAATATCACACTATCCTTTTAGAAACATAATTCCCAAAGGACAAGGGACAACAATACTTATGACAATGGTTTTATGTTTCTTTGTTTATTTATTTTAAATAGCGGCATCAAGATCAAGAGGTTTGGTAACTATGTTGAGTATGTTGACGTTTTACATGTGACCGAGACCGAGGCCGAGGCCCGAGAATGAGGTTTGAACTGTTGAAGACAGTACTGAAATGAGTGTTTTTTGGGGAAATATGAAAGACCCTTCTTCACGCTTCATTTACTTTGACGATGTTGTCTGTATGTACCTCCTGTCTCCTATATAACCGGAAGAGTAGACCATTCATTAGAGAAACAATAGATTCTGTTTCAAATCTTGGGTGCAACCTATATAGTCTCCTAGGTTTTCAACACGGCCATTATTTGGACAGACAATCTGTGAAGTGGGCATCTCGAACCAGGGACCGGCACCGGCTCCAATGCAGCCACTCTCCATCATAAGTATATAGCACGGGGTCGTGCTAAGCCCCGCAAAAAAAACAATTTAAGAATATATTAAATTTATATATTTTGCTACTACATTAATAATTATATATAATAAATAAATATAGTGTTTTTTCTAAAATAAAATATGTATTGTATTAGCATTCAGAAAATCCTAAACCTTTAAACTTATTTAAAAGAGGATTTTACAGGTAAAAGCCTCATAGGACTCCATATCACCGATTGAGGTTCTAGAATCACCATATAGACGAGAGGCGTCACCTTGCTACGTTTCTATCTTCTTCTCTTTTTTTTTGTCATTTAGCGATATGGTCGATATCGACCATTCAGTCAGTCAGTCAGGTTTTTCTATCAATCAGGTTTTCTTCAACATGTAATTATTTTATTTGTGCTGAACACAACAAAATGGTCAATATCGACCATATCGCGAAAAAAAAAATCTATAAGTCCACCTTCAAATCCTCTGCCCTCGCCTCCTCTCACTCCCCATAGGTCGTGTTAGACAAATCGAATTCCTAGTTTTTCATTTTCTCCCTTTCTCTCCACTACATGTTTGGATTCAAACCCCCCCCCCCCCCTCTCCTTTTCTCCTCGTCTCCCTCCCTTTCTCTCAATGGCATTTTATCGAACATGTCGTCTTCGACCTTCTCCTTCCCTCACTGCGTCTGCACAGACAAAGAAACTCAAACCCTCTGGACCTTCAACGATATTGTTGACACCAAAAATGTCACTTTGCCTCTTCAGGATCCAAAGAGCTACATGAAGCCGCAACCTGCCATAAATAGGCAATGCTGCTTCCAAAAATCAAATCTTGTCAGAATCAAACAAAAACTGCAAGATTCATCCAGACAGCCAAAAGAGGAGTACACAAGAAGTTTCAAGCCATTTCAAGATCATTTGGCCTAACTTCGCTCTCCGACAGCCAAATCAAGCCTCTCGGCGGTAAAGCTCTCTGGACCATGGTTTCCGAGACAGAACCTATGGAATCATCTTAAAATGACTCCAATAGGTTCCCTGTCAAATTTCAAGTCAATCGGACATCGGTTGACCGCACGTCAAACCGCGAGACATCTTCATCGCGACAAAAGCAAGTCTACAGGTTGATAGGACCCCAAACGGCTTCAAACTCAAACAAAAGCCTATGGTTGGTCTTATTTATTGCTCAAGAGGCTTCACACCAAATTTCAGGTCATTCCGACATCGTTGACCCAGTTTCAGCTTCTGACGGGAAATCGGCAACTCTGCGCGACAAAGTCTTCGCTTCTCAGGAAATTGGAACTTTGCAAAATAAAATGCCAAGGATTCTCATCAGGTTTACTACAAAGAAATCAGGCCAATAAATGATCAAAATGTCAAGGAAAAGTACAGAAGAAAAAAGAATCAGAAAAAAAGCAAAAACGGACAGCAAAACGGGACCCGAAAGGGGGAAAACCCCCCCAGGGTCGCAGGCCTGGGCCAGGGTCGCCGGCGACCATGGACCCCGGGGTCTCCGGGAAAGCCCCGGGAACCCCGGGGTTTCGCCGTTTTTTTCGCGATTCGAAGAGCCCAGCCTCTGGTACTTTCCAAAATTCATGCTTTTGAGACACCAAGTCCTCTGACATCCGTCCAAAAACACACGGGGTAACTCATCAAGAGTATCGAAGACAGTATTGATCGCCACCCGGTCAACCAAAAAAAAATGTGCTTTCCACCCCCGACCGATCGCGGAAATCGACAGGACAGATGGCACCGACCCGCGTTGGCCAACAAAACACTGAAATTACATGGTCATCTGATGTCGATCTACATGAAGATCCATCGATGATCATCGACAGAAGAATTCCAAAAGACGTGCCACAGCCGCGACTCTTCAGCTGCTCGGCGACCACTTAATGCGATTAATTGACTAGCCTTATTACAGTCATTAATCCATTTCTTTGGACGGCCCCAATCAGAAGCAAGGATTTGGGAGTTACAAGTCAAGAGATTCATGGCATTTAACCCATGAAACTCCTCCCATCATGGCGATTAAAGTCTTTAAATGCCCTCATCTCCTCCGGCCAATCAGAAGCCAAAAGAAAAAGGAGTTACAAAATAAACAATTCAATTTTTTAACTCCTCCCATTATGTTGGCTAAGACATTAAAAGCCCATAAGCTCTCCTAAATGGCTACCAAGAGCCAATAAATAGGAGAGCACTCCAAAGGAATCCAGATCGGAAAAAAAAACACCGAACATCAGACAGCAGTCAGAAATCCAGAGAAAAGA
>CM022947.1:74739640-74839834 GCA_012931725.1 Litsea cubeba
CCGAGGCCCGAGAATGAGGTTGAACTGTTGAAGACAGTACTGAAATGAGTGTTTTTTGGGAAATATGAAAGACCCTTCTTCACGCTTCATTTACTTTGACGATGTTGTCTGTATGTACCTCCTGTCTCCTATATAACCGGAAGAGTAGACCATTCATAGAGAAACAATAGATTCTGTTTCAAAATTCTTGGTGCAACCTATATAGTCTCCTAGGTTTTCAACACGGCCATTATTTGGACAGACATCTGTTGAAGTGGGCATCTCGAACCAGGGACCGGCACCGGTCCAATGCAGCCACTCTCCATCATAAGTATATAGCACGGGGTCGTGCTAAGCCCCGCAAAAAAACAATTTAAGAATATATTAAATTTAATATTTGCTACTACATTAATAATATATATAATAAATAAATATAGTGTTTTTTCTAAAAATAAAATATGTATTGTATTTAGCATTCAGAAAATCCTAAACCTTTAAACTTATTTAAAAGAGGATTTTACAGGTAAAAGCCTCATAGGACTCCATATCACCGATGAGGTTCTAGAATCACCATATAGACGAGAGGCGTCACCTTGCTACGTTTCTATCTTCTTCTTTTTTTTTGTCATTTAGCGATATGGTCGATATCGACCATTCAGTCAGTCAGTCAGGTTTTTCTATCAATCAGGTTTTCTTCAACATGTAATTATTTTATTTGCTGAACACAACAAATGGTCAATATCGACCATATCGCGAAAAAAAAAATCTATAAGTCCACCTTCAAATCCTCTGCCCTCGCCTCCTCTCACTCCCCATAGGTCGTGTTAGACAAATCGAATTCCTAGTTTTTCATTTTCTCCCTTTCTCTCCACTACATGTTTGGATTCAAACCCCCCCCCCCCCCCCCTCTCCTTTTCTCCTCGTCTCCCTCCCTTTCTCTCAATGGCATTTTATCGAACATGTCGTCTTCGACCTTCTCCTTCCCTCACTGCGTCTGCACAGACAAAGAAACTCAAACCCTCTGGACCTTCAACGATATTGTTGACACCAAAATGTCACTTTGCCTCTTCAGGATCCAAAGAGCTACATGAAGCCGCAACCTGCCATAAATAGGCAATGCTGCTTCCAAAAATCAAATCTTGTCAGAATCAAACAAAAACTGCAAGATTCATCCAGACAGCCAAAAGAGGAGTACACAAGAAGTTTCAAGCCATTTCAAGATCATTTGGCCTAACTTCGCTTCTCCGACAGCCAAATCAAGCCTCTCGGCGGTAAAGCTCTCTGGGACCATGGTTCCGAGACAGAACCTAGGGATCATCTTAAAATGACTCCAATAGTTCCCGTCAAATTCAAGTCAATCGGAACATCGGTTGACCGCACGTCAAACCGCGACATCCTTCATCGCCGACAAAAAGCAAGTCTACAGGTGATAGGACCCCATACGGCTTCAAAACTCAAACAACAGCCTATGGTTGGTCTTATTATGCTCAAGAGGCTTCACACCAAATTTCAGGTCATTCCGACATCGTTGACCCAGTTTCAGCTTCTGACGGGAAATCGGCAACTCTGCGCGACAAAGTCTTCGGCTTTCTCAGGAAATTGGAAACTTTGCCAAATAAAATGCAAGGATTCTCATCAGGTTTACTACAAAGAAATCAGGCCAATAAATGATCAAATGTCAAGGAAAAGTACAGAAGAAAAAAGAATCAGAAAAAAAGCAAAAAACGGACGCAACACGGGACCAGAAAGGGGGGAAAACCCCCCCAGGGTGCAGGCCTGGGCCAGGGTCGCCGGCGACCATGGACCCCGGGGTTCGCCGGGAAAGCCCCGGGAACCCCCGGGGTTTTCGCCGTTTTTTCGCGATTCGAAGAGCCCAGCCTCTGGTACTTTCCAAAATCATGCTTTTGAGACACCTAATGTCCTCTGACATCCGTCCCAAAACACGGGGTAAATCATCAAGAGTATCGAAGACAGTATTGATCGCCACCCGGCTAACCAAAAAAAAAATGTGCTTTCCACTCGACCGATCGAGAATCGACAGGACAGATGGCACCGACCCGCTGTTGGCAACAAACACCTGAAATTACATGGTCATCTGATGTCGATCTACATGGAAGATCCATCGATGATCATCGACAGAAAGAATTCCAAAAGACGTGGCACAGCCCGCGACTCTTCAGCTGCTCGGCGACCCCTTAATGCGATTATTGACTAGCTTTATACAGTCATTAATCCATTTCTTTGGACGGCCCAATCAGAAAGCACGCATTTGGGAGTTACAAGTCAAGAGATTCATGGCATTTAACCCATGAAACTCCTCCCATCATGGCGATTAAAGGCGATTAAATGCCCTCAATCTCCTCCGGCCATCAGAAGCCAAGAAAAAGGAGTTACAAAATAAACAATTCAATTTTGTAACTCCTCCCATTATTGGCTTAATGACATTAAAAGCCCATAAGCTCTCCTAATGGCTACAAGAGCCAATAAATAGGAGAGCACTCCAAAGGAATCAGATCGGAAAAAACATACGAACTATCAGACAGCAGTCAGAAATCCAGAGAAAGAAAAAGAGAGAAAACTCTGCGGAAGTTCTACACCGGCCACCGCAACAAGGTGCCAAAAGTCCCTTGGGGGGGTACCCCCCCCCCCAAGGTCTTGCCTTCTCCTCCTGCCTCCAATGGCTTAGATATGGCTTTTCAGCCCGTCTACTCGGCTTTTTATTGGATATAGGACCTTCATTTGGTCTTGTCTTCTAAAAAACCCGAGGTATAGCCAAGCCAAGCGAATCAATAGCATCCTCTGTTCTCATCTGCATGGATGATGGCGAAGCCCACATATGGCTTGCGACCGTCAATCTAACGAGTCCCCCACAATCTCCCTGAGAAGTTAGATCCTCCTTTTCTTGATTTCATTGTAGTTTGTATTTTTTCAAAGAGACAAAATCACAATTCTTTGTCTTTTCATTGTTGATAAGGATTGTAAATCGGCTATAAATGCCAAAATCGGCTATAAACGCAAAAATCGGCTATAAACGCCAAAATCGGCTATAATTGCAAAAAAATAGCCTTTCACGGCAATCAAGAACATTGTCTCTTTTCTTAAATATATGGGCAATATGGAAAACTTGAAAGAAGATTGATTTCCTTTTTACTTGCGAGGGTTAATTCCCTGGCATTACCACTTGCAATTCAAGTCTAAAATAGGAAAATCTGCACACCCACGAAAAAAGAAAATGTTTGATTTGCCACGCCCCTGCCCCCCTGGTTACGAAAGGGTCGGACCCGACGGACTCCCACGTCACAGCCGACCTCGGTAGGAACCGAGCAGGAGCGCGGTCCATCAAGCTGGCATCACCCGGTGGGACTCGTTTATTTGAGAACACGATGCTAGAAATGAAATAGTTGCATATCATATATTTTGCTCTCTGCTTATATTCTTTTCTCGATTCCTTGGCTACTTTATAATTGGTGGCTATGTTGAATTCCGCAAAAAAAAAACTGAGATGAGATTTTTTGTTTGGAACTTTTAATTCTTTGAATTATTCCACTCTTTCTCTTTTCAAAAAAAAATCAGATTTTTCATTTTTGGATTCAAATTGAGAAACTTTGATCCTTTCCTTCTGGGCACTGGCGCTCGCGGAGGAACTCGACGCGAGACCGTGTCTCGGATTAGGGGTTGGGCCATTGTTTCTCTTCGATGAGTTCATTAAAAATCTAAAAAAAAAAAAATATAAAAAAAACAAGTAAAAAAATCAGATTTTTCATTTTTGGATTCAAAATTGAGAAACTTTGATCCTTTCCCTTCTGGGCACTGGCGCTCGCGGAAATCGCCGAGACCGTGTTCGGATCAGGGTTGGGCCATTGTTTCTCTTCGATGAGTTCATTAAAGATCTAAAAAATATATATATATATATATATATATATAAAATTTTAGATTTCTCAATTTGGATTCAAATTGAGAAACCTTGATCCGTTTCCTATCGTTCATCGCGCTTGCAGAAATGTTTGAGCCTGTTCGACTAAGGTTTTGGGGCCATGGTTTCTCTTCGATGAGTTCATTAAAAATAAAAAAAATATATATATATATATATATAAAAAAAAATTTTAGATTTCTCAATTTGGATTCAAAATTGAGAAACCTTGATCCGTTCCTATCGTTCATCGCGCTTGCAGAAATGTTGAGCCTGTTCGACTAAGGTTTTGGGCCATGGTTTCTCTTCGATGAATTCATAAAAACAAAAATAAAATAAAAAATAAAAAAAAAAGACATAGATCACTAAGGTTAAACCAACTGTGTTCTTTGATCATGATTGATTCAAAGAAAAGCCTTGTCCAGAGTGTGGAGACAGCTTGACTGTTCTAGGCAAGGGTCCTCCAACCGGGTTCATTAAGTAATCCCTACCCTTACCTGGGGGGCAATTCTATCAATCAAGATTTCATAAGACCGGGTTAGGAGGCCTAGGTGTACTCTCTCGTCTTTTAAATAAAATAAAAAAAAATATAAAAAAAAATATAAAAAAATAAAAAAAATAAAAATAAAAAAAAATTCAAAAAAAAAATCTTAAAGAAAAAAAGTAAAAAAAAAGATTTTTAAAAAAAAAAAAAAAAATCTTCAAAAAAAAAAAAATCTTCAAAAAAAAAAACTATCTTCAAAAAAAAAAATCTTCAAAAAAAAAATCTTCAAAAAAAAAAATCTTCAAAAAAAAAAACTTCCGTCATTTTGGGTTTAGATTGGAGAAATCTTGGTCTTCTTCTTTCTGAGCACTGGCGCTCGCGGAAATCGCTGAGCCGGTTCAGATTGGAGTACCTTTTGCTCTCTTTGATGAACCCGATATTGGCCTTTCAAAAAAAAAAAAACTCGTCATTTTTAGATCCAGATCCGAGAAATTATGGTTCATTTCTTTCTGAGCACTGGCGCTCGCGGAAATCGCTGGAAGCCCGTGTTCAGATTGGAATACCATCTGCTCTCTTTGATGAATCCAATCTTGACCTTTCAAAACAGAGAATCTCATCTCAATAGATGCGGGTCTCAAAACATTTGTGTCTAGCGGTACTAGTACGCCCTTTTCAGGGTCTACTGTATTGCGACCGGACATCTGTAACTCCAACTTTACATTCTTCGTACCTCGAGCAAGCTCTGCTTCTCGATAAGTCGAATTTAAGTTCACAATTGCTTCTAGCAGTCACTGGGATGCCCATTCCGGGCTTACCATACCTGCGATCAAAACAATTGTACCTTCTATGGCATTTTGCCTTCCTCATATTGCTTGGGTCATCTACCCTCGAGCAATTTGAAAAGACGAAACCATAGAACTTCCCATTATGATCATTATATTCTTGTGATTACTAATGGATGTGGTCTTGTTTCAGAAATTTTCGAAAACTAACAATGGCAGCTTCACTAACCATTACTTTCGACGAAAACAAGCACCAACTCATGCAAACCACGCGCACCTACAAGCGCCCCATCAGCTGCCGAAGTGTCAACTCCCTCGGCAACTCTCTGAACTCCGGGTCGACCTCGACTCCCCGGACTATCGTCTTTGGGACGCTGGGACCATTCCCACTTCCTGAGGAACAAACTGCTCCCTCCAAGAAGCAGAAACTCGCCTCTCAACGTGTCACTACCATGACACCAAAGGCGAGCACCAGAAGGCCTGAAGCCCGTGGCAGCCCCACGAAGCCTTAACCTGCAAAACAACCAGGTCTACCCCAAGACTTGGTCCCCAAGACCTTCACCAAAACAGAGAAGGTCCCAAACATCCACTAAGCCAGCATTCCTGGCCCCACTCAAGGAGAACCAGTTCTACCCTCTTGCTTACATGAAAGAGGAGAGACCCATCTCCAATCTGACTTCCAAGTCATCCCAGCATGAGCCGGCTTGTTCCTACAAGCCCAAAATCAAGTCATGCATCACAAGGCCTCTGCAAGCACCTGCTAAGGCCTACAAACCTGCAGTTCGACCCTTCATATCTACAGGGGCCGAACTTCACAAATTCAAAGCTTCGCTGCAACAGGCGAAGGATAGGGTTCGCATCCTGTCCTTGCCCAGCTACAGAGAAGACAGGCTCGGCTGCTGCGCCCGAGGGAGCACATCCTTCATCGTCAAAGCCCAGTCAGAGCTGACCGAAGCTCAAATTGCTCGCCGTATACGCCGCCGCGCGTTATACCGGCAAAAGAGACTACAGAAGCAAAGGACCCAACCTCCCACACTTCAAGTCTCTCCCAAATGGGTCGAAAAAGAAAGACCCAACCAAGTTGCTGCCGTCCATATGGTTGGAAAAACCAGAAGGCGCCAAAATCAGCAACAAAAATCCATGTCCGACGTCCAATGACCCGCAGCGTCTCCAGGACAAGAAGACATTCAGAAGAATCCCCTGCTCCTTCAAGCAAAGGACCGCAGAGTGATCCTTCCTCAAGCTCCTCTTCAAAAAGAATGAGCCCCAGCTCAGTCACCAGGACAGTTTCTTCGTTCGAATCACGAAGGATGAATGTCTTGGCTACAAATTCTGAGCCACCACCCCGCAATCCACCTCCAGAAGATGCGATCACCCGCATCCAGCAGTTGGAACAGGGCCAGCAGAGGATTGAAACTCTGATGGAAAACCTTCTCCTCGCCTTCCAAAATCAGGCGAACAATGAACCTCCTCCGAATCATCAAGACGACGAGGTAAATAGAGAAGAAAATGAGTCACGCGCCCTTACCAAAAAGGACGTAGACGGTATCCTCGCCAAAGCAAAAGAAGAGGATATACTGAAAGAGCATGGGATCAAGCCACCATACCCCTTATGGATGGACTCGGTCCCGTTCCCCACCAAATTCAAGCATCCTACTCTCCAAACATATACGGGGAAAGGATCAGCCAGACAGCACGTCATCCACTTCAAGATCTTGACGGAGCTATCGCGGATCAAGATGCACTCAAGATCCGCCTCTTTGCAAGTACCCTAAAAGGTACGGCCTTCGATTGGTACTCCACTCTGCCGGAGGACTCAATCCAAAACTGGGCCATGCTAGAGACACGCTTCCTCACTCACTTCAAAGGTGAAGATCACCCCGCTACTATGGCTCAGCTGTGCAGCCTAAAACAGGGGGAGAATGAATCAACATATGACTTCATTCACAAGTGGAAAGCAATGGCATACAAATGCTCTGATGTATTGCCACAAGCGTCGCTAGTCGACATTTGCCGAAACAACATGAGAGCCAGAATCCGCTCCATGATTATCGGCAACAAATCAAAAAACCTGGGGAGAACTCCTAGAAGCTTCCATGGAAGCTGAAACGGTGATTAAAGACCTCAACAGTCAGAAATCATCAAGAAAAGAGCCAACCACCATTGCAACCTCAAAACCAAAGAAGAAAGAGGTCCTCAATGTGCAGACCAAGTCAGCTCCTCAGCCACCAAAGAAAGCTGAAAACAAAGCTGTTGGTAAGAGACCTGAACTCTCAGACGCTTTCAAAGAACGAGTAGAGAAGAAATACCCGTTTGATGAAGATGTTGATGAAATCTTCGGGGCTCTTGTGGCAAACGGCAAGCTCACCTTGCCTGAACCAAAGAGACCGGGTGATGTTGGCAAAACCAATGATCCTCGGTACTGTCCATACCACCAGATGATCTCGCATCCTCTCAATCAATGCTCGTTGTGAGAGAGAAAATAAATGAGATGTGGAAAAACGGAGTCATCACCTTTGACAAAAACTATGGGTCTGCCTCCGTCAACATGGTGACATGTGGACAAACATCAAAATCACAGAAAAAGAAGATCACTACTTCCTTCAAGGTGATAAACTCAATCCAAGCGTCCGAACAACTGGTTCCTTACCCGACACCAGACGGACAACCGATATGGGTACATCCCGATCTCCTGGAAGATGAAAATTGGGAGGTCGTGAAAACAAAGCCTACAGCTCAACAGCGAAGGCAGGCTAGGAAACATCTCCTCAAGCTCAAACGGCAAGAGAAGACCAGCCAAAACTAGAGGTCAAAGAAAAAGCAGAGGCTTCCTCTACCGCTTCACTGGAGGTAACAAAAACATCCCTTCCAGAGACTTCAAAGGGGGTAAGGAAATTCACTCTCAGTGATTTCATGCCACCTCAATTTAAAGAAGCCATGCAGGAGGCATCATACTCTTGCAATTCGGTAGTTGGATTCTCCATTGATGGATACGAGTCCAGCGACACCGATGATGGATTCGAATCCAACTACACAGATGAGTGGGAGGAGTCCCTTGAAACAGGAGAATATCTCTCCGATGAAGAATGGGTTCCTGAGTCTCATCTTATGCCAGTAATCTGGTATAACCCCTACAGCCACAAGGATCCTGGTCTGATGATGAAGAAGACCAAGAGGCTGTACAAGAAAATGCTGCTGACCCAGCACCTATCATTACTCCAGTGGAAATCAACAGTGTTGAGCCACAAAGAGATGATGAAGAAGAAGATCCGGCTCCCATGCCTGATCTTGAAGAATATGCAAGGATCTTGCAGCGACTCGCTCTAGAACAAGAGCAAGAACACGTCAACGAGCCTCCTCGCAATCCAGAGCCTGAAGTCCCTGAAGACCACCAGGTACATCCTCCCTTAACTCCTGAAAATGGAGAAAATTGCTGGATAGACGATCCTCTCACATCCGAGGATGAGTCTGACTCCGATCAGGCAACGTCTCCCGTCAGAGCTTCCTGTAATGTGATAATTCGGGATTATAGCTCTTCCGAAGCATCGTCTGATGAGGACACTTACACTCCGGCGACGCCTAGCAATATATCTTCTGGTGCCACATATCAGAGGGCTATGATGAAAATATTCCAAGATATGCAGCACAAGACGGTTGAATGTTACGTTGATGACCTCGCCGTCAAAAGCAAAGAAAAGAAGATCATCTCGAAAACCTTCGAGAAGTCTTCCTCCGGCTTCGCAAACACAAACTGCGAATGAATCCATTGAAATGCTTCTTCGGCGTCTCGTCGGGTAAGTTCCTCGGATTCTTAGTTCGGAAAGCTGGAATAGAGCTTGACCCCATAAAAGTCAAAGCCATTCTAGAAATGCCCTCTCCAAGAACCTTGAGAGAACTCAAAGGGCTTCAAGGGAGATTGGCCTACATCAGACGGTTCATCTCCAATCTTTCGGGGAAATGCCGTCCATTCTCCCGGTTGATGAAAAAAGGTTGTAAACTTTGTCTGGGATGCTGACTGTGAAGCTGCTTTCCAAGACATCAAGTCATACCTGACAAAACCTCCAGTGTTAGCTGCTCCTACCACTGGAAAACCATTCATCTTGTACACAAGAGCCCTTGATCACTCTTTGGGAGCTCTGCTTGCGCAAGAAAATGATCAAAGAAAAGAAGCTGCTCTATATTACCTCAGCCGCATGCTAGTAGGTGCAGAGCATCGCTACTCTCCCAGTCGAAAAAGAATGTCTTGCAGTGATGTTCGCCGTACAAAAGCTGCGTCACTACTTGCTTTCCAACACAGTATACCTGGTCTCGAGGGTCAACCTCTTGAAGGTCCTTGTCACAAAGGCAGGTTCTCTCAATGCTCGACTGGCAAAATGGTCCATCCTTCTGTCACAATTTGATATTAGGTATATACCACAAAAAGCAATCAAAGGGCAAGCTCTAGCGGACTTCCTCGCAGAGCATCCATTGCCTAAAAATTCTCCACTCAGAGATGATCTCCCAGACGAACCAGTCTACAATGTGGAGACTTTCTCACAAAGTGCCTCCTGGGATATGTACTTTGACGGTTGCAACCAGGACAAATGAAAAAAGACAGCTGATCTCAGGAGTTGGCATCCTCTTTGTTAGCCCCGACAAATACATGATTCCACACGCTTTCTCGCTACTGGAACCATGCACAAACAATGCAGCTGAATATCAAGCTCTGATCTTAGGATTGGAACTCGCCATCGAATCCGGTATCACCATGCTGGAAGTCTTTGGAGACTCTCAACTGATCGTCAACCAGATGAATCAGAAATTTGAAGTCAGGAAGCCAGATTTGCTGCCCCTACTACAACAAGGCACAATCACTTCTGCAAAAGTTTGACATCTGTCACATCACCCACATTCGTAGAGGTGAAAACATACGTGCAGATGCCCTAGCCGGACTTGCCGCATCCATGGCAATCCAGGAAGGGGAAAACATGCAAATCACAGTGTGCGAAAGGAGAATCCTTCCTCCTCTTAACACACACCAAGCAGTTGCTGAATGCCACCAAGTGGTCGGAAGTCGGATTTCAATCCTTCAAACTTCAATTGGCGACTGGAGGGATCCGTTCATTGATTACATTATGTTCGGAATCCTACCGGAAGATCCAAAAGAACGGGTAAGCATCCAAAGGCGAACCCCAAGCTTCCATTTGGATATTCCATCAAAAATCCTTTACAGGAAATCCTTCAACGGAGTACTTCTACGCTGCTTGTCACAACAAGAGGCTGAAGAAACACTCAAAGAAGTTCATGCTGGTCTTTGCGGAGCTCATCAGGCTGGACCTAAGCTCTATGATCAGATAAAAAGGTTAGGATATTACTGGCCTACCATGGTAGTTGACGCAATGCAATTTGCTAAGCGCTGCCAACAATGCCAAGTTCATGGAGATTACATTCACATGCCTCCAGAATGGCTACATCCTACAGCGATCTCATGGCCTTTCGAAGCCTGGGGTATGGACATCATAGGTCCTATTTCTCCCCCTTCAAGCAAAGGTCATCGCTTCATCTTCGCCGCTACGGATTACTTCTCCAAGTGGTCAGAAGCATTTGCGTTTAACGAAATGAAGACCTCATCAGTCCTTCAGTTCCTGCGCACCAACATCATTTGTCGTTTCGGCATACCCAAAAGATTCGTCCATGATAACGGACCACAGTTCCGGGATCATCGATTCTACAGGTTCTGCGACAAATACAAAATTCAAAGCTGTCCTTCGACTCCATACAATCCGGCAGCAAACGGGTTAGCAGAAGCTTTCAACAAGACACTCTGCAAAATCCTCAAAAAAATGGTCTCTAATCACAAAAGAGACTGGAGCGACAAAATGTCTGAAGCTTTGTGGGCCTATCGAACCACCGTTCGAGGACCAACCCATAGCACACCATTCTCCTTGGTCTATGGATGCGAAGCTGTCGTACCCCTGGAAGTACAAATTCCTTCCTTGAGGGTATCCTTGCAAAATGACATGACTCAAGAAAGCAATGTCAAATTGCGGCTCCATGAGCTGGACAATCTCGATGAGAGACGGCTCGAAGCTCAACAAAGCATTGAACTTTACCAAGCACGTATGGCAGGATCTTTCGATAAAAAGGTCAGGCAACGCGCCTACAAAAAGAATGACTTGGTTCTTGCGGTAAAAAGACCAATGGTCTTCGCTCACAAGTCCAAAGGCAAATTCGAGCCAAAATGGGAGGGACCCTACGTCATCGACAAAGTTTTCTCCAATGGCGCATACGCACTCCTAAATATGGAAGGTGACAGATGTATGCTGCCCATCAATGGCAAGTTCTTAAAGCGGTACTACCCTTGAAGACTTACCCAACTGGGTAAGAGCAATGCCTGTATGGCCAAAACCGGTTTCCAGGTACACGCTCGCTAAACCCACCCTTTTTTTAGAATTTTCATGTCAAATATTGAAATTTCTAGAAATCTAAAACAATGTTTACTTTCATCGTTTCATTGTTCAAAAAAAAAATATATATATATATCCAAGTTTAGGAACCTTTCCCTAACTTGACCAAAATTTCCAACCCTTGAACCCAAAATTCATGGTTTGAAACAAAATCCGGATTCAGGGATTTCCACCCTAGTCCACCCTGCCTTTTACCGCCAAAATGGTTTTAGGTCAAAACTTATGACCCTCGTGTCTTTAAACAAAAAAAAAAATGGTTTTTCAAAAACCGCGAGGAAGCGACGCTTAGTCGATACTCGCACAAATCGGAAGCAAGCGAACCACGTTCGACACTTCCAAAATCGCAGGGAAGCGACATTTCGTCGATACTTGCAAAATCCAAAACCGTGGAAACGCAACATTCAGTTGATATCCACAACCCAATTTCAAAGGTTCGAAAAAACCTAAAAAACTGTGGAGACGCAACATTTCAGTTGATATCCATGACCCAAAGGTTCGAGAAAACCACAAATTTCAAAAATCGTGGGGAAACGAAATCAAGTCAGTACCCGCAAAACCAAAATTTTGAAAAGCAAGGATGCGACATTCCATCGATACTTGCACCCAAATCCGCGAGGATGCGACATTCCATCGATACTCGCAACCGAATGAGCAAGGATGCGACATTCCATCGATACTTGCAAGAACATTCAGCAGGGAGGCGACTTTTAGTCGATACTTGCATTTTTTGAAAACCAAACCGGCTATAAATGCCATCAAAACAGGCTATAAATGCCACAAACCGGCTATCAATGCCACCAAAAACAAAACCGGCTATCAATGCCACACAAACAAAAAACTTGGATTTCAAAAAAAAAAAAATGGCTATCAATGCCACCAAAACAAAACAGGCTATCAATGCCACCAAAAACCGGCTATAGATGCCACAAAACAAACCGGCTATCAATGCCACCAAAATTGGCTATAGATGCCACAAACAAAAAAAAACCGGCTATAGATGCCACAAAACAAACCGGCTATCAATGCCACCAAAATTGGCTATAGATGCCACAAACAAAAAAAAAAACTCGGCTATCAATGCCACAAGAAAAGCTGGCTCTCATGCCAAAATTGGCTTCCATGCCACAAACAAAAAACCTGGCTTTCATGCCAAAACAATCATTTGACAAAAGATTTTCACAAAATGACAACCTTTTGATCAAATCCCATTTAGCAATTACTTTTATCACAAAAAGATTAAAGTGAGCGTAGGGATAACAAAAAAAAGTGTTCACAAGCACTACAAAAAAAGAGAGTACCAAAAAAAATACATGTGGTACCAAAAAAAAAAAAGTGTTCACAAGCACTACAAAAAATAAGTACCAAAAAAAATACAAGTAGTACAAAAAAAAAAGAAAAGAAAGAATGATGGTTTCTGTATACAGGAGCTCAATCAAAAATGGTCTCCAGCCAAGAGTTCAGCTCCCCAAGCAGACTTTTAGCCTCAGCCGTCAAGGATTCCAAGGCACGCTTCTTCAGGAACTTGCCATGAGATGCTGGAGTGGGCTGTACCCCTTCTCTCACACCAGGAAGCTTACCTCGAGCAGCTTGCCATTGTTCATCCTCATCAGACTTCCTTTTGAGAACCCGTTCGGCCTCTGCAACCTGGTGAATCAGGGCACTCTCCCTGTCGCGAGCTTCTATTATGGCAGTCCACTTGGCAGCGACTTGTGCCTGCAGATGCTCAAGACGTTTCCTGGCCTCATCGACCTCCCTATCAAGGATGTTAAGGTCATGTGTCAGCCCGATGATGGTTAGCTCTTCTTTATTCCTCTTTCGGACTGCCACCTTCCTGCTTTCTGTAGCCTCATCCAGGTCAGACTTAGCCTTATCAGCAGGATCCAGGAACATCTCCTTGAAGAACTGGTCATCAGCCAAACTCACGGTCTCAAACCACTTGTCACCCAGTGCAATGATCCTATCAACGATCGCCCTGGCACCTGTGACATCCGCACCAGCTTCTTCAGCATCACTGAGAATCTCCTGCACATGCTGGATCATGCCAAATCCGACTTCCAAGTGCCCAGAAAAGAGAGTCTCAATCCAAGAGCTCACAACTCGCACCACCACCTTCTTCGCAAAAAGAAGAGATGGCCCAGCTGAGGATTCGCCCAACTCTGTTGGTCGGCTACTCATGTCATCATCTGTTGAAAGAGTAACAAAAGAACTCTTTCCAGCTGAAGCTGCTCCTGCTCGGAAGGAATCTCAGCGCGAGGAATCTCCTCAATACTGTCAGAGCTGGTCCCGGGAATCTCTACCTCTGGATCAACCTCTGGCATCTCTTGCTCTGGAAGCAACGGATCCTCCTCTGCCACTTCAAAATCTGCAAAGGAAACACAAAAAGGTATGAATATGACCCTGTTTGAAAATCATTATCAGAGTTATAACTACAAATACCTTCTTCGACGACTGGCGGACACTCTCTTCCTCCATGAACTCATCGAAAGCATCATCAACATTTGCGTCCATCGATGGTTCAAAGTCATCAGAACCCTGTGGCAAGTCAGCTGGCAACAAAAAAAATGTGTGTTAGCAAGCCAAGTCGCAAACTCAAAAAAAAAAAAAAGATCAAAAGAAGTCGTACCAATTGGAGATTCTGGATTTACTCCAGAGCCCGTCGGTTCTTCTTCAGGTGCCTCGACAGGATCCATCACCACCTCATCGGTTGGGACCTCCGGCATCACCAAGTCTTCCTCTGCTAAAAAAAAAAAGAAGAAAAGCAGAAGAAACAAGAAGCAAATCATAACATGGAAAAAAATCCCATGAAAAGAAATGGAAAGAGAAAAAGGAAGAATCATACCTTCACCGACGGTCTCTTCTTCTCGGCTTCTCTTCTCTGGAGGCTCGTCAGCATCCACTGGCACATCCTCATTGATAGTAAGAGGAACTTCCAAGTTAGGAGAGTCCTCATGCTGCCCCTTGCTGTGATAATGACTCCTCCCCCTCTTACTCCGGCGGGCTCGCTTCTTAGAGGAACCAGCCCCAATGTCAGAGTCAGGTTTCCCACTTGACTCATCACTAGATGGTCTGCTCTTGCCAGTAGACTCCACGGAAGCTTGCCTCTGTGCCGCTTGCATCCAAGCGCCAAGTTCGGCTTCCTCCTGTTCTAGCTGCTCCAAAGCCTCGTCAGGTATCTCTCGAACAGCTTCAGAACCGATGACGCCCTGGTCACCGAGAAAGCCTATCTTGTGCTTCTCTCCAGAAAGGAAGGCCCAAACTTCCTCTCGCCGGATGCCATCCGACTTTCTAAGGCCCTTTCCAGATGCCAGCTTCACATCAAGCTCCTTCCTGGAAAGTCCCTGATATGCCGAGAAGCTCTCCGCGAACCACTTCGCAAAGCCGGCAGTCCGGGAAGTCAGCAACACAGGATAAGAAATCATGGCTGTAGTGTCTTCAGCACTATAGAAAGCCCATGCATTTCTCCCGTCCTGTAAGCCTCCAAAGCGCTCACCATACTTGAAGGCGCTCCAACAACGCCTTGAGAAAAGCCAAGCTGCAAAGCAAAGCGAGAAGGTACATACGGCTGGATATCTGCGGTACACCATCGTGCCGACACGTATGCTGAAAAGCCACTCTCTCTCTGCATTTGTCAAGGAATAATGCCTTCCCGACCCCGCCCTGGTAGAGTCTCGGGAGGCACCAAAATCAAAAGCCTTCTTCCGCAACTCCGGAGAAAGCTTTACTGACGATTGCCCCATCTCGACGTCCCTGAACCGTCGGATCCTCATACGGGCAAACAAAAGTGATTCAGTCGAATCATCAGAGGATCATCATCCTGTGCAGCACCCAGCCGATGGAAGCCAGGACAGTGGTATACATACCACGAATAAAAGACATGGGCTGAAAATACCCTATTCATGGGAAGCCCAAGCCGAACCAGAAAAGCAGCAGCCTGCAGTTCGGTACACAGGAAGGAGTAAAGAGCAGGCACCAAAGCAAGCTGCTCTCCAAACGCCATCTGACAAGCCGGGAAAATACAATGCGGCCTGATGTGCGTTCCATCTCCTCCAGCAAATACAGCCTCACCAAGCCAATAAGTGAGGGTAAACAGCGAGATCTCTCCGCAGTGCAATGTCAGGACATATGGCGTTTGTGCTTGCACAGAAATCTCTCAACTCTTCTTGCATGGCCAAGATCTTCTTGAACTTGGATCCTGAGCTCCAGCTTCCTGGGTCATGCTATCAGAAGGCTCCCTACTATTAAAGAAGTTGGGGAATGAAGAGCAAAAACTCTTCCAACTGCTGGATCTAACTTTCGAACCCCCCTTCTCCTTCAAAAAATCATAGAAGGCGACGAGCTGAAAGTATAGAAGCCTGAACTCCTCAGACTGCCCCTCGAGGACGCTGTCAATCGGCATAAACTCCTCATAGAGTTTGCCGAGGATGGGCAATCCGGTAATGGCGCTCAACTCCTTCAAAGAAAAACCAATCTCACCATTCGTCACAACGAAGGTATTGGTTTGAGGGAGGAACGACTCCAGCATAGCCATGAAGGCCTCGTCGGAAAAGATCACGGTCTCCCTAAAAGCGCGGACCGCATCAAAAATCCCGGCTTCCTTCAAAACGGCGCCACCAATCAGCAGGACGCGATCAGTCCACGACTTCCACTCGGAGTCAGCATTGAAGCGGCCACGAAGTCGGAAAGGCTTGATCCAATTGCTGCCGTCACCGCTGAAAATACCAACGCCCACCGGTCTCAAATCGACCGACGGATAATCAGAGCCCTGGTAGCCGCTGGATGGCATCAACAAGTCCATGTCAACAGGCGACCTCTCCGTATATCCAGGAGAACCGCCAACAAAAACCCCGGTCTTGATTACATTTGTCCTTCTCACCCAACTTGGAGGATCTTCCCTCTTAGGGCACGTGGGGGCAAGGCTCAGAATCGAGACGGTGCGATCAAACATCGACCGGGGTAGTAACAGTCTTCCTCTCACCATCTGCTGTGAAGGAAAACTGAAAAGATCTCCTCTGGTATGTAATGTCATCAGGGACTGCATCACCAAAGAAGAAGGTAGGCTTGGGCAAAATGCTCTGATCTTCCATCACCCATGGACGACTGCTTACCATGATCTTATAGAATTCCTCTCCCTTGAGAGTGATCAGTCGCTGCCTCATCTCATCTCTGTTGAGGGAGTCGCACTCTTCCAGATTTCTCTCAACATACTGGACCTTCTCGAAAGCCTGCTGAACGGCCGGATTAGAGGATCTAGAAGATCGACGATGTACGCTTGTAGCAAGGCTCTTTACCCTTGTTCGCTCTGGAGGAACCACCTGAAAAGGATGGAAAAGAAAAAGATCAAACATCAAAATGACAGAATCTCGCTAAAAAAAATCTGGCGAAATTTTGACATGATGACGGGGCAATTCCGAAGAAAAGGAACTATCCCGAAAGAAATAGAAAGCTTGAAGATGGGCTCAAACATCGCTGCGAGCTCCAAAACTCCAAACTTTCGAAGCCTAAAAGTCTCCGCAAAATCAGGAAGGGCTCAACATCACTGCGAGCTCCAAGTTCCCAAAATTGCAAAAAACTTTCAGGTATGCTATCACATCATGCTACAAATTTAATTTACAAATTAAAGGCATGCATGAACATCTAGATTTGCGAAAAAAAAATGCATTATCATGATGAGCAAAAAAAAAAAAAAAAAGAAACTTTCTCTAAAAAAAAGGGAGGAGAAAGAAAACAAACAAAAAAAAAAAAGAAACGAAACTCTCTCAAAAAAAAAAAGGGGGGAGGGAAAGAAAAAAAAAAGAAAAGAAAAGAAAAGAAAAACGGGCTGGCCCACAGGCCGTGGCCTACAGGCCACGTGGCCGTACGGCCAGATCCGTACGGATCTGTCCGTACGGCCCACACAAAAAAAAAAAACAAACATGAAAAAAAAAAAGAAAGAAAAGAAAAAAAAAACAAAAAGAAAACACGTGTAAAAAAAAAAAAGGGGGAAAACACGTGGAAAAGAAAAAAGAAAAAAAAGAAGAAGAAAAGAAAAAGAAAGAAACAAAAAAAAAAAGAAGAAAGAACTTTTTTTTTCCTACAATGGAGTTTTCTTAAAAAGAAGAACTTACTTGAAGCCATTGATGGAGAAGAAGAAGAAAACTCTTGAAGATCTTGAAGAAGAAAAGCTCTTGGTCTTGAAGCCCTCTTGAGATTATTGCAAAAGAAAGTAATAAGAGCAAGAGATCCAACCTTCTCCTTGCTTTTATAGAGGAGAGCAAACCAAAGAAGGAAAGAAGAAAGAGGTAAGTGTTACTAATTAGTAACCTTACCAAAAGAAAGAAATTAGAAAGATTCTTTCCCAAAAGAAAGATATCTTGAGGGATTCTCTCCCAAAAAGAAATCAATGAGAGATTTTCTCCTAAAAGATATAATCTATGACGGATTCTTTCCCAAAAGAAAGATATCTTGAGATATCCTATCCCAAAATAAAGGGATCATGAGAGATTCTCTCCAAGTAAAGATATTCTTAGATATTCTCTATCCAAAATGAGATATTTTTGGATATTCTTTACAAAAATGACACCATATGAGATCTAAGCCATTTCAAAAGCTTAAGGTCCCATGGGTTAGCCCATATGAGCCAGGTTTGACCACCTAGGCACAAAAAAAAAAAAAAAAAAGAAATAAATTTTGGGCTTTTAGTCAAAGAGAAATCCCTCTTACCAAGAGCATGCAAAAATGGTTTCATGCCTCTTTTGAGTTGATTGGACCATACAAAAGAAAATTCCAAGCCCCATGAGCTTCCAAAAATCAAGCCATCCAGCCGCATCTACCAAATTGAGCCAAAATCTTGAAATTGACATTCTACAAAAATCAAACCAAATCCTGGTCCCCTAACTTGCCACATACAGCCTGTTAGGTCACAAGACCAAAACCAAAAACCAAAACCTGATCCCCTAACTTGCCACATATAGCCTGTTAGGTCACAAGATCAAAACCAAAATTGATCCCCCAACATTCCACATACAGCTTGTTGGGTCACACGATCAAAACCAAACCCGACCCCCTAACCTGCCATATATAGCCTGTTAGGTCGCAAGGTCAAAACCCAAATTCACATCCCTGATGTCATCTTCAAAACTTTGCCTCGAGATGGTACGTGATCCCTTTTCACTACCATAAAATTCCCCTGGAAACTCAAAAGGCTACAAATACCAAAAAGAAAGACTGCTCAAAGACTCTTGGTCAAGTCACAGGCTCTCCTTCAAAAATCTCTTCGAGGCACATCGACTACAAAAGTTAAGCAACTCGCCGCTGTACCTCGAGGGGGCATTTGTTGACACCAAAAATGTCACTTTGCCTCTTCAGGATCCAAAGAGCTACATGAAGCCGCAACCTGCCATAAATAGGCAATGCTGCTTCCAAAAATCAAATCTTGTCAGAATCAAACAAAAACTGCAAGATTCATCCAGACAGCCAAAAGAGGAGTACACAAGAAGTTTCAAGCCATTTCAAGATCATTTGGCCTAACTTCGCTTCTCCGACAGCCAAATCAAGCCTCTCGGCGGTAAAGCTCTCTGGGACCATGGTTTCCGAGACAGAACCTATGGATCATCTTAAAATGACTCCAATAGGTTCCCTGTCAAATTTCAAGTCAATCGGACATCGGTTGACCGCACGTCAAACCGCGACATCTTCATCGCGACAAAAAGCAAGTCTACAGGTGATAGGACCCCAAACGGCTTCAAAACTCAAACAAAAGCCTATGGTTGGTCTTATTTATTGCTCAAGAGGCTTCACACCAAATTTCAGGTCATTCCGACATCGTTTGACCCAGTTTCAGCTTCTGACGGGAAATCGGCAACTCTGCGCGACAAAGTCTTCGGCTTTCTCAGGAAATTGGAAACTTTGCAAAATAAAATGCAAGGATTCTCATCAGGTTTCCTACAAAGAAATCAGGCCAATAAATGATCAAAATGTCAAGGAAAAGTACAGAAGAAAAAAGAATCAGAAAAAAGCAAAAACGGACGCAAAACGGGACCAGAAAGGGGGAAAACCCCCCCAGGGTCGCAGACCCCTGCGACCCTGGGCCAGGGTCGCCGGCGACCATGGACCCCGGGGTCGCCGGGAAAGCCCCGGGAACCCCGATTTTCGCCGTTTTTTCGCGATTCGAAGAGCCCAGCCTCTGGTACTTTCCAAAATTCATGCTTTGAGACACCAAGTCCTCTAACATCCGTCCAAAACACGGGTAAATCATCAAGAGTATCGAAGACAGTATTGATCGCCACCCGGTCAACCAAAAAAAAGTGTGCTTTTCCACCCGACCACCGATCGAGAAATCGACAGGACAGATGGCACCGACCCGCTGTTGGCAACAAACACCTGAAATTACATGGTCATCTGATGTCGATCTACATGAAGATCCATCGATGATCATCGACAGAAGAATTCCAAAAGACGTGGCACAGCCCGCGAACTCTTCAGCTGCTCGGCGACCACTTAATGCGATTAATTGACTAGCTTATTACAGTCATTAATCCATTTCTTTGGACGGCCCAATCAGAAGCAAGCATTTGGGAGTTACAAGTCAAGAGATTCATGGCATTTAACCCATGAAACTCCTCCCATCATGGCGATTAAAGGCGATTAAATGCCCTCAATCTCCTCCGGCCAATCAGAAGCCAAGAAAAAGGAGTTACAAAATAAACAATTCAATTTTGTAACTCCTCCCATTATGTGGCTTAATGACATTAAAAGCCCATAAACTCTCCTAAATGGCTACCAAGAGCCTATAAATAGGAGAGCACTCCAAAGGAATCCAGATCGAGAAAAAACAACGAACATCAGACAGCAGTCAGAAATCCAGAGAAAAGAAAAAGAGAGAAAACTCTGCGGAAGTTCTACACCGGCCACCGCAACAAGGTGACAAAAGTCCCTTGGGGGGTACCCCCCCCCCCCAAGGTCCTTGCCTTCTCCTCCTGCCTCCAATGGCTTAGATATGGCTTTTCAGCCCGTCTACTCGGCTTTTTATTGGATATAGGACCTTCATTTGGTCTTTGTCTTCTAAAAACCCGAGGTTATAGCCAAGCCAAGCGAATCAATAGCATCCTCTGTTCTCATCTGCATGGATGATGGCGAAGCCCACATATGGCTTGCGACCGTCAATCTAAACGAGTCCCCCACAATCTCCTGAGAAGTTAGATCCTCCTTTTCTTGCTTTTCATTGTAGTTTGTATTTTTTCAAAAGAGACAAAAATCACAATTCTTGTCTTTCATTGTTGATAAGGATTGTAAATCGGCTATAAATGCCAAAATCGGCTATAAACGCCAAAAATCGGCTATAAACGCCAAAATCGGCTATAAATGCCAAAAAAAACCGCCTTTCACGGCAAATCAAGAAAATGTCTCTTTTCTTAAATATATGTGCAATGGAAAACTTGAAAGAAGTTGATTTCCTTTTTACTTGCGAAGGTTAATCCCTGGATTACCACTTGCAATTCCAAGTAAAATAGAAAATCTGGCACACCCACGAAAAAAAGAAAATGTTGATGCACGCCCCTGCCCCCCGGTTACGAAAGGGTCGGACCCGACGGACTCCCACGTCCGCCGACCTCGGTAGGAACCGAGCAGGAGCGCGGTCCATCAGATATCCTCCAATGCTGGAAATCGAGCGACTTCCTCATAGCTTTCTCGCCTACTTTTCCATCCCTCGAGCTCTTCTACTACGTCTCCTGCTCCTCCACCTTCTCCTTTCGATGGATCTTCCTCCAATTCGGCGCCTTCATCGTCTTCTGCGGTTGCACTCACTTCCTTAACGTCTTCGCCTACAGACCTCACTCCTTCCATCTAATGCTCTTTCTCAAAATCCAGGCCGCATCCACCGCTCTAAAATAGCACTAGCAACCGAGAGAGAAAATCTTGATTTCTATTTGGGTTCTACAAATTGAGAATAACCACCATAGAATGGTCGATATTGACCATATCACTAAATGACAAAGAAAATAGATAAAAACGC
The DNA here is from genome assembly GCA_012931725.1 of Litsea cubeba. Taxonomy (NCBI): domain Eukaryota; kingdom Viridiplantae; phylum Streptophyta; class Magnoliopsida; order Laurales; family Lauraceae; genus Litsea; species Litsea cubeba. Next base: position 74,761,233 of record CM022947.1, read on the forward strand.
ACCAAAAGGACCCCTCCCATCTATACGGTGATTCTGGGACATCATCAGTGGTATGGGGTGGTCCTATGGGGCTTTTACCCATAAAATCCTCCATTTAAAAAGTACAAAGTACTGTAAAATTATATAAGTTATAATTATATTTGAATTAGTTTGAAGTAAAAAAGGTCGAGGAAATTAATGAAAAACATGGTAAGTTAAAATAGTATTCATCTCATTTCTTAATAAGTTATTAAAATGTCAAATCATAAAACCAGTTTTTGAAAAAATATATATAAATTGTTATAGTTTGAAGATTTTATAAATTTTGATATGTGTTTCTATTATTAAAAAAAAAATCATAGTGCAACCTATAGTCCCGGCCATAATTTGGTCAGGCAATCTGTGAAGTGGGCATCTCTAACCGGGGACCGGCTCCAATGCAGCCACTCTCCATCATAAGTATATAACACAGGGGGCCGTGTAGGCAAAAAAAAGTTAAGAATATATTAAATTTATATATTTTGTTACAATATTAATAATATATATAATAAATAAATATAATATTTTCTTAAAATAAAATATAGTATAATTTACGGAAGAAATCCCTGTAGAACATTAGAACCCCATACATCCTACCAAGACCTCGTATCATGTTGGACACGGGAGGGGTCCTCATGTGGCCCTTTTATTTATTTTAATTTTTTTTTGCAATATGGTCAATATCGACCATTCTGTTAGTCAGATTTTTTTCACCCTGTATTTATCTTATTCGCTGAACATAATAAAATGGTCGATATCGACAATATCACGAAAAAAAAAAAACGAATCTGGTAGAACTTTTCTACCTTTTTTGCTCCTTTCCTTGCTCTGGCCTCATTTCTTTTAAACAATCAAAGAAATGATTCTGTTAGAGAATAAGACCAAAAAACTTCAATCAAATTAGGTAGAAGATTTAAAGTGCAATATCATCCAAACCCATAGCACCCACAAAGAAAACCGATCAAAGATACGATTTTTAAGAGAAAGAATAGAAAAAACTTCAATAAAAATGTATAAAATCAAATGGGGGAAATGAACAAACCAAAGTATCTGCGCTCGTTGGTGGCTTTGGCTTTCTCGAGCATCTTGTCAAGATCTTCCTAGAGCTGAGCATCCCATATCATGAGCTGGTTGCCGAAGATTGCGCCGAGTCCCATTCTGAGGACATGCTCCCAAGGATCTGAAAAAACCAAGAAATGGGTGGGGACTGAAATCTTGATTTCATGCAAAATGAGACATCCAAACGTCGTCAAAGAGAAGAAATCGAAATGAGGGAGCAGGTGGGGGGTGGCAAGTTGATGCCTCATGAGGGGTAGGTTTTTTAGGGCGTTTGAGTAACTCTGAGTACCCAAACCCACAAGAGTTCCAATCATCATAGTTGAGGCCGTCATCTCTCTCTCTCTCTCTCTCTCTCCTCTCTCTCTCTCGCTCTCCTCTCTCTCTCTCTCTCTCTCTCTCTCTCTCTCTCTCTCTCTCTCTCCCCCCTTCTTCTTCTTTTTCTTCTCCTCCAAGGCGATCCTCCCTCCGACGACGACGACCAGGCCGATCCTCCCTCCTCCGACGAAGCCGATCCCATACTCACCGGCCTCCATTCCTTTATATCCTCACTCTCCCTGCCACCACTGGGTGCAGCCACCGTTATGAAGCAGCACCAACAACGAAGAGTGAAAATCCAGTTTATATTTGGATTCTGTAAATCGAGAGCAACCACCGCAGAATGGTCGATATTGACCATATCCTTAAATGAAAAAAAAAAAAAACAGAACAAAAAGGCACCAAGAGGACCCCTCCCATCTATATGGTGCTACTGGGACCTCATCAGTGGTATGGGGTCCTATGGGGCTTTTACCTGTAAAATCCTCTAAAATGTATATTGTATCTAGCATTTAGAAAATCCTTTTAAAAAGTAAGAAATACTGTAAAATTATATAAGCTACAATTATAATTAAATTAGTTTTTAAAGGTAAAGGTGGATTCGGGTGACCGGGAAGGCGGCGGGGTAACGGATGCGCACTAACCCACCACCCGATACACTGCAGTTGTGGCTCCGTCACAAGGAAAGCAGGGCAATAAATGCTTGCTAATCCCATAACATAACTCATAATACCAAATTACTAATATAAGACCAGATACAAAAGGTCCACATACAGAAAAACATTAAAATGTAAGAGATGCGTGCCCATGTATATGAAGAGACAATTGGCAATAAAAGACAAAACAAATTGATGAAATATAGTCAAGGAGCCATTACAAGTCACTATCCTAAGGTCCGAGTTGCCATTAATATGTCGAGATAGTAAGATTTGGCTTTACGCATACTTCGGATTCGTTCACCGGTAATTAAGTTCCTTAGTGTTGTAGAGTAGTGCTTGGCCCCACGAAATCCTAATAATGTTGCATCCCCAACTTCAAAATACACCTACACGCCTCGAAATAACCCTTGGGAATGACTGTCTACTCAAACGACTCCCCAAAAGTCCACCGATTCTATTATGTTATGGTGAGTCCAAGTTCTAAGTAGAGTATCAGCAAGATGGCAATAGTAAACTCCACAGGGGGAGTTGACCTCCCCGGTGAGCTCGTTGAGGGGGCAGGGTCAGCGCACCCCTACTGGGGGTTCAAGGGCAATGCTCCCGAAACAAAAGACAAGTTTTTCATCATGCTTCTAATGGTTTAAAGTGAAAATTCAAAGGGGGAGGTCAAAATCCTAAATAAACTTCAAGTTCTTGGGTCTATATTCATGGTTCTATCCTAAAGAACCGAGTCTTTTCATATATTCATTAGTTATTTGGAAGAGCTAAAATCGGCCTAAACATGATTGGGAATGAGTTTCAACTCAATTGGGGTGAAAGGGATGAAAAATGAGTCAAACGGGCTAAAATGGGCCAAAATGGGTGGGCAGTCGGGGACTAACCTAGACTGTCGGGCGCCCCTCGGTCGACCAGGGTGGTTTCCACGGTCGACCGTGGAACCCACCACGTTTGACCGTGGGGTCTACCTAGCAGACATTTGGGAAACACTTCATGCTACCGATGGTCCTCTATAGGGGCTATTTGGGGGGGTCCTTTGGCTTAGGAGTTCTCGAAATTTGATAAACTTTATCATTAAGTTTATCCTTTCTTGGCTTAGGTTTCTAGGGGTCCAAACACATAATTTTAGTCCAATTAAACCCTAACAACTACCATTAAGCCATGAAATAAAACTAAACAAGATCATAAACTCATACATGGAGTAAAATTTGACAACCATGGAAACCAAGTCTGCATGCATCAAAATTCATCATAAACACTTGCCAATTCATCAAAGTTGGACCAAGTATGCTCCAAGAGCTCTAGAAAATACTTCCCACACTCCGCTAAGTGGCTGAAACTCCTTGTGTGAGGATATTTCCTAGCCACCAAAGACCACCAGCTCAGCAGGTCTTGCCTCCCCCGACAGCGCCATCTCTTCCCTTTCAGCGGGTCCTGGTCTCGGCATCCTCCAGCTCGGCCACATATCTCACCTCGGCAACAGTGCCAACCGAGATCACTAGCTAGACAGCAGTGCCAGGCCCTCCACCTCGACAACAGAGCCTGGTGCTGCCATCTCTGACAGGTCCTCACCTCGGCCATACCCTCCATCTCGGCCAAGATCCTCATCTCGGTAAAAGTACTGAGCACTGACAGCTGTACCTCTATGAAGACTTAGCCAAGTTACAAAACGTGCAACAAGACAAGGGCACTGCCCATAGTCTCTGACAGAACGGCGTCCACAACTCCCAAGCGTCGGGATAAGGCCCGATAGGACAGGATGGGCTACAATGGACTGATATTAAAGAAGAGTGGGCTACGATGGGACAGCTCCCTGACAGAGCCACCTCCCTACCTCCTCTCTCTATATAAACACAGGAACAAGTTTAGAGCACAAGAGGGCAAAACTGAGAACTTTCGCAGAGTTTTCTCTCTTTCTTTCTCTGGATTTTCTGTGCTTGGAAGCTGATCTGATTCTTATCTCTGGGAGTTATTTGATTTTTTTCTGATCTGGATTTCTTTGGAGTGCTCTCCTATTTATAGGCTCTTGGTAGCCATTTAGGAGAATATATGGGCTTTAATCGCCATTAAGCCGCATAAGGGGAGGAGTTACAAGGTTTAATTCCTTTATTTCGTAACTCCTGGACCTTGGCTTCTGATTGGCCGGTGAAGATTGAGGGCCTTTAATCGCCATGATGGGAGGAGTTTCATGGGTTAAATGTCATGAATCAATTAACTAGTAACTCCCAGATGCTTGCTTCTAATTGGGCCGTCCAAAGAAATGAATTAATGACTACAATGAAGCTAGTCAATTAATATCGCATTAAGTGGTTGCCGAGCAGTTGAAGAGTCGCGGGTCGTGCCGCGTCTTTTGGGATTCTTCTGGCGATGATCATCAATGGATTTTCATGTAGATCTACATCAGATGACCATCTAACTTCAGACATTGATAGTTAGCAGCGGGCTGGTGACATCTGTCCTGTCGATTTCTCGATCGATCGGGTGGAGAGTGCACTTTTTGGTCGACCGATTGGCGATCAACGTTGATTTTTATACTCTTGAAGATTGACCTGTGATTTTGACGGATCTTGAAGGATTTAGTGTCTCAAAAGTATGAGTTTTGGAAAATCCCAGGAGTCGGAAGCTTCGAATCGCGAAAAAACGATGAAAAATGGGTATTCCGGGGCGAACCCGGCGATTCCGGGCTCCATGGTCCGCGACCCTGGCCCATGGTCGCCGGGGTCTGCGACCCTGGGGGGATTTCCCCCTTTGGTCCCCGTTTTGCAGCCGCTTTTTATGTTTTTCGATTCTTTTTTTCTTCTATATTTTTTCTTGATATTTTTTTATCATTTATTGGTCTGGTTTCCCTGTAGAAAACTTGACGAGAATCCTTGCATTTTGGAGTGCAAAGTTTCCAATTTTCCGAAAAAACCGAAGACTTTGTCGCGTAGAGCTGCCGATTTTCCGTCAGAAGCTGAAACTGGGACAAATGATGTCGGAATGACCTGAAATTAGAGGTGAAGCCTGCTGAGCAATAAATAAGACCAACCATAGGCTTTTCTTCGAGTTTTGAAGCCATTTGGGGTCCTATTGCCAGTAGACTTAATTTTATCGCGAGGAAGATGTCACACCTCGATGTGCGCTCAACCGATGTCCGATTGACTTGAAATTTGACAGGAGACCTATTGGAGTCATTTTAAGATGATCCACAGGCTCTGTCTTGGAAACCATGGTCCCGGGGAGCTTCGCCGCCGAGATGCCTGATTTGGTTTCCAATAGTCAAAGTCTGGTCAAATGTTGTCGAAATGACCTGAAACTTGACATGTAGCCCTTTGTAAGCATTTTGAAGCCGTCCATCTGCTTTGTCCGATAAGTGATGGCGTCGGTGGTTCTCGCTGCCGAGAGGCTTGATTTAGCTGTTCGAGGGTTGATGTAGGGTCAAACGTTGTCGGTTTGACTTGGAACTTTACGTGTAGCCTTTTGGATGTATTTTGAGACCATCCACAGGCTCTGATCGAAGATTTGGTGTCTCCGATGCTTTCGCCGCCGGGAGCTCCTTTTCAGCTGCCGGAGAAGTGAAGTTAGGCCAAATGATTTTGAAATGGCCCGAAACTTCTTGTGTACTCCTCTTTTGACTGTCTTGAAGGATCTTGCAGTTTTTGTTTGATTCTGATAAGATTTGATTTTTTGGAAGTAGCATTGCCTATTTATGGCAGGCTACGACTTCATGTAGCTTTTTGGATTTTGAAGAGGCAAAGTGATATTTTGGTGTCAATATCGTAGAATGTGAGAAAGGCGGATGAACAATGCTAAACAGTAACCAAGGGCGGTAATGTGGGCTTAATATGTTTTTTCTTCGGGAATGTACCTGATAGATCCTATAATCAAGATTCAAACTGTTAGTCACCTTTAACAACTTCAATACGGCCACCTCACCAAATTTCAGCCGTTGATTCCTCTTATATATCGAGATATGTGCCAAAACATTTTATTGTTTACACTATTATTATTGAAAACAATCTGTTTTTTTTTATTTTTCGGTTTATGTGCGGTCTATGATCAAGGTCGGAATCGGTCATTAGTTCTGAAAGGTCAAACACGACAAGGTGACCAAATTTCAATCGTTAGATATATGTGCCAAGACATCTAACTGTTACACTAATTTTGAAGACGGGAATAAAAACAGCCCATTTTTTCAAAATTTTCGGTTTATATGGGGTCCACAATCAAGATCAGAACCGGTCATTAGTTCTGAAATGTCGAACACGGCAAGGTGACCAAATCTCACCTGTTGATTCCTCTTATATCTCGAGATATGTGCCAAAACGTCTGACTGTTTACACTAATTTTGAAAACGAAAATAAAAATAGTTTGTTTTTCCAAATTTCTTGGTTTATGTGGGGTCCAAAATCATGATCGGAGCTAGTCATTAGTTCAGGAAGCTCAAACACGGTAAGGTGGCCAATTTTCAACCGTTGATCCTTACTGTATCTTGAGATATTTGTAAAAACGTCAATTGGATCATACATTCTACAAATTGTAGGAACCCTTCCTACATCCAAACCTGGAACTCTCATCAGGAATCCTATCTGAAGAGGTGTTGATTCTTTGGAGATGGAGAGAATCCTCTAAACAGAGGATTCCTCCCCTGGCATGGACTGTTGCCAAACGTGCCCATATAAACTGAATAGGGATATCCATGTCATATGTAGATATGATTCTTGTTGACGAATGTGAATGTGTAAATAGTTGATAGGTCAGTAGACTGCTAGATATCCCCGCCCACAGTACTCAGATGGGCAGGGATATCTCCGCTCATAGCACTGACACAGGTGAGAATATCCCCGTTCACAGCACTAATTTGGGAGGGGATATCCCCGCTCAACTGATACAATTCTGAGAGACAATACTCATGGAGGCGGGGATATCCCCGCCCACAACACTATCATGGCCTGGGATATCAAGTCCACAACACTGTCATTGGCGGGGATATCCATCAATTTTCAAGCCAAGGCACGTAATTTGTTCAACGAGGACCTCTTCTTTTTCACATAAAGATGAGAGGTCTGTGTTTTCTTTTTTGCGAAGTAGATAGCTGGCACAATGGTGAAGAATAAGAATACAATTACATGGGAAAAGACCAGCATCTACTACTACTGTATCTGCATCAAATATGAGATGTAGAAATCCTCCCCCTCTCAACAAATCCACATTTCATATTAATTATAATGACTGAAATCCTTTCACTTTAGGATGCTTTGCTCCAAAGAAATTGATACTAGTGCTCGTTTTCTCCATTTAGGGATGGATTTATACGATACCAATATCAATACAATCAGGTGTAAGATAAGGAATGAGGACAATCCCCTTTAGACATGTAAAGAAGCATTTTTTGAAATGATCCAATTCTGCCCTGCTACTTCTTCGATGAGTCTTGCTGCTTAGGGGATCTGCAAAGTCCTACTGCTTATTCTCTTTTTCGACGAGTCCCTGCTCAGAGAAGATGAGTCTGAAAGAATATTTAGGGGTTCCCGATTTCTAGATTGGTCTACTCAAATAATCAGACAAAAGTGTGCAAATAATAAAAACTATGCAGCGGAAATAAAACTCAAGCACACACCACAAGGACACCAAATTTTAGGTGGAAAACCCTAACCGGGTAAAAAACCACCGATCCAACCTGGATCAATAATCAAGTACTATGAATCTCCCAATTACAAGAAACTCAAATTTCCTCCCCATATATCCCCTACCTAAGGACTGAAGTTACCTTGTGTCACTTCATGCTTCAACGACTTCACACCGCTGATTGTAACAGACTCAATCCAGCACTTGACTCCTCAAATCTTCTACGCAAGAAGACAATCTTCTACTAAGGATGCAGAAGAACTTGGTTCTAGAGAACTTGACAGCACAACTTCTTAATAAATCTCTAGAAAAGAATTCTCTCAATCAAATCTCTAACTCAGTACTTTGAGAGGTGAAGTATATATTTGGAATAGCCCTTAAGTCCTTTAAATAGCCCTTGGGACGTGCTTAATATTCCCTAATTTGATTAGGATTAAAACCATCAGTTTGAGCACTATTAGAAAAGTGATTTCCACTTTTTCGGACTACCTGCGCCATGTCCGCTCGAGCGGACCCTTATCCGCTCGAGCGGATGAGGTACTGCCACAGTCCTGACATGCCTATTGTTACCTCAACGAGTTTGGCCACAGTCCTGACATGCCTATTATTCTAACAATCTCCCCCTTTTGGCAATTCGTGGACAAATCTCCTAGAACAATACAATAAGATCTACCCAAAAGAAAAACCCAAAATACATTTTCAAAAAAAATCAGCACTGTAGATCTTGAATTGCCTTAGCTTATAGAACTCTTCTGGGCTTCATTCTTCTCCCCCTGAATTTGTCCATAATTGACAAACAAAAATATCATGCAACTTCTGGCAATCTGGATGCAGTAGCTCCCCCTTGATTCTGACTCCCCCTCACTATGATCTTCGTATCAGTACTGGGGATGGGGACTTGACCTCCTTGATCAGGGCTTTTTATGATTAGCCACCCACACTTTTTGTAGTTTGAACTTTCAGCAGAGTGTGAGCAAACTCCTTAGGTAAATCAGATTGTCTAACCCAAATTGGAGTCGTTTTGGGTGGAGAAAAATTCTTCTACCATTGCTTGGTCTTAGGTAGGACTTTGCAGCTTCTTGCAATGGGGACGAATGTGTCCTGTCTTTCCACAATGGTGACAAGTGGATGTGCGTGCAGCGCGTGACACATTCTTTTTCTTGAAACTACTCACCACATTATTGATATGTGTAGTATGTGGAGTAGTATGTGCAACACTTGAAACAAAAATTGTTTTACCTTTAGTATTTGAAGTAGATGCACCATGATCATAACCAAGACCGCTTCTGTCAAATTGAGACTTCTGACTGCACAAGATATTTGTAAGAGTTTTCGTACCAATGTTCATCTTGTGTAAAGAAGCTTTTGTTACTTCTAGTTCGGACAAAGTGATCTTTAGTCTTCCTTGCAGATCTTGATTTTCAGCTTTCAGTGTCACTGTCTCATTCTTCAGATCTGCTACTTCTTTTTCAGCTTTCTGCAGTTTTTGACCATCAGTAGTCAAATTTTCAGTCAAACAGATTTTCTGACTTTTCAAGAGATGAACCTGTTTAAGCGCTTGCTCTAATTCAATTTTCAATGCAGAATTTTCTTCTTGAGCAGCCTTCAACTTGATAGTGACCTTGTTAGCAAATTTAGTCATCTTGACGCAATCAGCATATGTAGCATGGTACAATTCTTTAAAATCTTTCTCTTGATCTGACCAGCTCATCATCACTATCAGTATCATTGTCAGACACAGACGCAGCCAGGAACGCCATAAACTTTTCCTTCCCTTTATCTGAAGGATCGTCTTCAAAACTGCTTTCTTCTTCCTTTTCTTCTTCAGAAGATTCTTCATCCCAAATTGTGTTGAGAACCTTTTGCTTTGTACCCTTTTTCTTGTTAGCACATTCATTAGCATAATGACCATAGCCTTGGCACTCAAAACACTTTGTTCCTTTGGCAGAGTCTTTCTTACCAGATTTTAAATGCTTCCAATTCGCCTTTTTTGACTTCATGTATTTTTTGAAGCACTTCATAAACTCAGCCATATTATCTTCACCATCAGATTCAGAATCAGATTCAATTTTCTTTCAGGCTTCTTTTTTATTCTGAGATGGCTTTTAAAGCAATACCCTTCTCTTTTGATTTTCCTTTATTCAACCGGTTTGCTTCAAAGGTTTGAAGATTTCCAACTAGCTGGTTGATCTTGAGGGTATCAAGATTCTTGTTTTCTTCAATAGCGTCAACTTTAGAATCGAACCTCGAAGGTAGAGACCGCAAAATTTTCTTGACAATCTTGTTTTCTTGAATTTCCTCACCCAGATTGAAAACAGAATTGACAATATCATTCAGTTTTGCATAAAATTGATCAAAGGTCTCATCTTCTTCCATCACGATGGTTTCAAATTCTTTAGTTAGCCTTTGCAATTTTGCTTGCTTCACCGTGTCTGTACCCTCATAAACCGTCTGTAAGACTTCCCATGCTTCTTTTGCGGTTTTGCAAGTGGAAATCCTACGGAACTCTTCAGCAGACACTCCATTGTATATACTATCACTGCCTTGTTATTACAATTGGAGGCACGCTTCTCATCCTTAGTCCATTCAGCTTTAGGTTTAGGAACAGTTTGTCCACTAACCACTATCGTTGGTATGGAGTAGCCCTCCTCAACAATATCCCACACATCATCATCAATGGACTTAAGAAATCCAATCATCCTTTGCTTCCAATATGCATAATTAGAACCATCAAACAAAGGAGGCTTGGTAGTTGATGTCCCTTCTCTATTGAGCACCATTCTAGAAATCTTTATGGATCAAACACAATAACTTAGTGCAACCCGCTCTGATACCAATTGAAAGAATATTTAGGGGTTCCCGATTTCTAGATTGGTCTACTCAAATAATCAGACAAAAGTGTGCAAATAATAAAAACTATGCAGCGGAAATAAAACTCAAGCACACACCACAAGGACACCAAATTTTAGGTGGAAAACCCTAACCGGGTAAAAAACCACCGATCCAACCTGGATCAATAATCAAGCACTATGAATCTCGCAATTACAAGAAACTCAGATTTCTTCCCCAGATATCCCCTACCTAAGGACTGAAGTTACCTTGTGTCGCTTCACGCTTCAACGACTTCACACCGCTGATTGCAACAGACTCAATCCAGCACTTGACTCCTCAAATCTTCTACGCAAGAAGACAATCTTCTACTAAGGATGCAGAAGATCTTGGCTCTAGAGAACTTGACAGCACAACTTCTTAATAAATCTCTAGAAAAGAATTCTCTCAATCAAATCTCTAACTCAGTACTTTGAGAGGTGAAGTATATATTTGGAATAGCCCTTAAGTCCTTTAAATAGCCCTTGGGACGTGCTTAATATTCCCTAATTTGATTAGGATTAAAACCATCAGTTTGAGCACTATTAGAAAAGTGATTTTCACTTTTTCCGGACTACCTGCGCCATGTCCGCTCAAGCGGATCCTTCATCCGCTCGAGCGGATGAGGTACTGCCACAGTCCTGACATGCCTATTGTTACCTCAACGATTTTGGCCACAGTCCTGACATGCCTATTATTCTAACAGAGTCCTTGCTCAGTGAAAATGGGGGAAAGAACGAAAATGGGAAAAAGGATTTTGGGACCTTTTAAGGTAAAAGGAACAGGGATATTCTTGTTCAGAGAAAAGGTAAAAAAAAAAAAAAAAATCAAACGGGGGCTTTGGGACTACTATGGTCTATATGACGTTGATGGCGTTTTTGGCTTTTGACAAGTCTAAGGGCTCTAGAATCTTTCAAAGAAATATGCAAAGTAATTGGAAAAAAGTTTTCAAATTATTAGAGAAATGCTCCATTAACCTTTTGGTTTGCCTTTATTTTAGATCCTAGGGTTAAATTAACATGTGTTGAAACTTTACTTGGAGAAATTAATAAAAATGTGAATGTTGATGATTCAAATGTAGATAATTTTTCTTTTATAAAGCAATCTTTGGAATCACTTTTATGTAAAGTATTCTAATCGAATGGGTGGAACCGGAAGTAGAACAGAGGAAACAAGTAGTACCCCTTCCCAAACAAAATCCGGAAAAGAAAAGGCTATCTGGAGCCTTATTTCCCACAATCTTGTGGCAGCAGACCTTCATATGAAGGCAACTAAATTATATTTGTATTTATCAATTGTGCTGATTGACTGCGAACATGATAATAATGGTCCGGTTTTTTATATTTTAGTATGGTGGAAAGCATACGAACATCATCGATATACTATATTTCCAGCCATGGCTCGTGATTTCCTTACAATTTCAGTATCTATAATTACCTCAGAATAGGCTTTTGGTGGAAGTAGAGACTCATTGACAACAAGAGGACAAATATAGCAGAAGAAGTAGTGAAAACATGCATGTGCTTACGAGACTGATTTTGAAAGAAAGGAGGGAGTTGAACAAAGTGGAGGTAATATATTACAAAAGATAAAGTTGTAATATGAGGTAGAAGAATTAGAAGATAACTTTGCAGCAGTAGATATATTACAAAAGATAAAGTTGTAATATTTTCTTCTTTTTTTTCGAATTTAGCATTTTTCTTTCAAAGTTATGATCTTATTCTAAGATATTATTTTGTTTAAATATTTAGTTTTCTTTAAATATGTAATTTTATTCAAAGTTGGGATTCAAAGTATAATTTTCATTTCAAGGTTGTAAAATCTTCACTTCAAATTCCAACATACCATTAAAACTGATTTTCGTTGAAAAGCTTTACAACTTAGAATACCGTTAAACTTTCATTAAATTTTATAATCTAAGTTGTAATTCTAATGTTATTCCTTTCAAAGTGGTAAATTTTTTCAATGGTATTCAATTTCTATTTCCTTAATGGTATTCAAATCCTAAATATCTTAATGAATGCAATTCCTAAGTTTCTTAATGAAAGATAAAAGGCCGTAAAAGATTTGAGAAAATGGGCCAGTTAGGCCCGGCCTGCCCCAGACTGAACTAGCCCGGCTCGTTGGGCGGCTGGCATGGCCCGACTGGGGCCGTGCTGGGTTGAGCACCCAGGTCCCTAGGTCCGGCCAGCATTCGTAGCCTGGCATGGCTGGGCCCTTGCAAAAGTGGGCCGTGATGAGCCACTAATAAATAAATAATAAATTACCAGTGGCCCAACCCAGCAAAAAATTAAAAAAAAAAAAAAAAAAAAAAAAACTCTCATTACCATATGTTTCATTATCGTCATCAATACATCATCATCATGTCAGTTCCATTCGTATTGTTATTGTCATCATTGTTAACAACATTATTGAGACCACATGCATGATGACTGATGAGGAGCAAACAAATTACAGGCTACTCTCTTTTTCCTCTACTCTTGTCTTGTACCCTCCAAGAAAACTTATTATTTAGAAGAATCAGACAAAGTTTTGCATCACATTCCATCCTAGGCTGCAGCTCCAATCCTGTGGATTTTTTTGGACTTGCACATCTTTAGGTATCTATAATTTAAAAGGGGTTGGTGAAGATAGGATCATGTGCCAAGTTACAAACAGTCTTTTCTAGCTCCTCAGCCCTCTCTTGGTTTCTACTTTATATATATTCAGGTTTAAGAAGAACAAGAAGCAAAGAACCGTGCTATACATAGCCCGGGCACAATTCCCGAGCCGTAGAGACTTTTTCATAAAGAAAAAGCAAATACGTACATAGAAAGGATTGCGGATCCCCTACAGCAAGATTGCACAAAAGTTTCAAGGAAGTGGTGAATTCATCAGTGAGGCCCGCCTACCCCTGCTATACTGTGAATTTCATGTCCGATTTGTATTCTTGAAAAACTTTGTAGATCAAATCCGATGCATCAATGAGAAGCAAAGTAAGAGCAGATGTCCACGGATTTTTACTGGAACGGTTAAAACTTACAAGGTCAGACACACCTTCTATTTACAAAGATCCTATGCCAGAGGCGGACCTACATGTATTAAGTTGGGGCCAACATTTTATAAAATCAATTAGGGCCCTAAGTTAAACCCCAAGGGGTAGCTCAGTTGGCCTAGGACCACGGTTTGCTCCCGGAGGTTGAGGGTTCGAAACCGCGCTACCACACTGGGGCCACAGGGGGTTTTTACCCGGCTTTGCCTCCTGGGCCCGCAGGGAAAAAATTACTCCGGCCCAAAGGGCCGGGACACCCTGCGTTAGCAAAAAAAAAAAAACAAAATTAGGGCCCTAAGAGAAGCCTGGTCCAACACTCACTTAAAATTAGGGCTGTAAGCGGTCGGTTTTCGGTCGGTTTTACGACATATGACACTCAGGCTGAAACTTTCGGTTTTACAATTTTACAATAACCAAAACCGACCAAAGTACAAATACTGGACATTAGAAACCGACATCTCGGTTCGGTCGGTTTCGGTCGGTCTTCGGTTAATTGGCTGAGCCTAATTTGTGCTCTTTCTTAATAACTGACAATAGTGTCAAATACAAAATAATCTTCTCTCTCTCTCTCTCTCTCAGTGAGAATGTACTTATATATGTGCATATTCCTTTTTGGCTTGTAACCTGGGCACATTATGTTGTGTTAGTGATTGCAATGTGCACATGCAGATAAACATTTTTAAATGAGAAAAAAAACAGACTCTCCAGCCATTTCACTTTGATTGATAATTAGTAGCTGGAATCTGTATAAATATTCTATTTTATTAGAGCCTTTGAACTTGAAGTCAGCCGTCAGCCAGCAATATCTTGATCATAGACTCATAGTGCCTAGCTCGGAAATCTAATGCATTTAAATACTTTGTTCGGTCGGTTCGGTTTTAACCGAATAATTTCTACATAATTATAAAAATCGACTGTTGAAAAAAAAAACAACTTACAAAAACCGTTTGGTTGGTTTTGTTTTAAAAAGAAATCTATACACCGGCCAAACGGTCGGTTCGGCCGGGCGGTTCGGTTTTCACAGTTAATTTTGACAGCCCTACTTAAAATAATGCTTAGCCCCCACCTCCCTTTCCCCAACTCAAAAAATCCCTTTCCCGGTCTCTTTTCCTCTCTAAAAAATTCATTAAAATTTAAAAGAACTAAGCATATTGATGATTACCATTAATCTGAGAATGTTAATGATTTGGGTCAAAAAGTTTGTGACCTGTAGATTTATAGGTTGGATCAAAAAGTCCGTGGCGTTCACTATGGTAAGCCCCCCTCAAATGAAAATCCTAGCCGGTCCGCCACTGCCTGCATGCACCTTTACCGGAGAAGAAAAAAGTGTATGACAACAAATAAAATGGTGACACTCCCGAGCACTATTGATTGGCCATCCTTTTAAAACATTAGAAAATCCTAGCCAGTCCGCCACTGCCTACATACACCTTTGCCGGAGAAGAAAAAAGTGTATGATAGCTGTGGAGGGAGAAATTCAAATTTATCCTCGGGTCGAGCCGAAATCAAGGCCGACCTGACCTAGACCTCTATCCGGATCCAATAAATATTCAGAAACTGATCATATGACAGTTATACATTATTAAAGAGCAACAATTACAAGGGCAAATCAAGGGATTAAAGCAGCACACGATGGGAGCCTCAAGGGGGTTTCAGTTTGAAGAAATAAAGAAAAGAAATCATGGAGAATAAAGGAGAAGAACGTAAGGAAAGAAGGAGAAAGGACCGGGACAATAATATAAAAAGAAAAAGGAAGATCAGAAAGAGGTATGAAAAACAGAGTAAAAACAAAAGAGACAATCATTTTATAACCATGAAAATCTCACTGACTTTATCATCGGAGAGTATACGATCGGAACATTCGATCGTGTTCTTCTGACGATTCTTTTATTGTAGATATAGGAATTCTCGTCTCAAATCGAAGATACTACTCGACTATTCATCGCCGAGCAGTGTTGTTTAGCTCGTCAGTCGACCAACCAAAATTTCAGCATCTACAATTGGCGTCGTCTGTGGGAACGGAAGAGGAGATCATCCACTGACGTTTCTTCTAGCTGAAAAATATGGCAGATCAAGAGCATGTTCTGAGATCACAACATCAATCTGCGCATTCTCCATCTCAGATAGAGGCAACTCAGATCAAGGACCAACAAAAGCGCCACGGAAAAGATCCTGTGACCAATCAACCAGGTGAACAAGATGGTGAATATGTTCCATATACGGACAGTGACCAAACTGATCCTATTCTAGGCAAAAAGGGACAGATTCAATCAGAAATACATCGTGCAAACCAAGCTATAAATTCACCATCTGTGGATAAATTGCAAAAAGATGGCCACTAGAAGCAGAGCCACACACACCAAGCTATAGTACCGTCACAGAATGCGCTTGTTCGCCTGGAACAATCTTGCAAGGAAGCTGTACGGGACCTGACACAGGGAATGAAGCAGCAGAAAGAGAAATTTAACTGTCTGCTACTGGAATTAGAAGCAGTAAAGAATGCTCAAAGACGACCTCAGAGTACGGGGAACCATCAAGCAAATTCAGAAACTGCTCATAAACATAGAAAATTGGAGCACCGAGGAAGTACAGAGATGCGAGAGCACAAGAGTCATCTTTCTGAATTAAAATCTCATCGAGTCATATCAAAGCATGGAGCAAGAGATGAAGGGAGCAGGACCTCAAGCTCTTTACCACGAAGAGAGGAGAAATCTGAATATAAAACACGGGATATGGAAAAAGCTGCACCAAAAAAGAAAAGGGCAACCTCACAGGCACTTGCCGAGAAAGACGTACAAGAACTGATCGAGAAAGCTTTGGCGAATCAGAGACCCCATCACGAAACCATGTTCCAAACAAGGTATTTGGATACGCAGAGCTTAACATCTCCCTTCTCGAGGGAGATAGAGAGAGTGGATCCACCTCGGTGATTCTCAACTCCCAATCTGAAAATCTATGATGGAACCTCAGATCCTGCCGACCACGTCCAGCATTTCCTACATTCCATGGCACTTTGGATCGGGAATGAATCATTAATGTGTAGAGTCTTTCCCTCAAGCTTGCGAGATCTGGCATTAAAATGGTTCTCACGTCTCAAGCCGAGATCTATACATAGCTTTTGAGAGCTCGCAGCATCTTTCGTCACCCGTTTCGTCACAAATTCTAAACAGCCGAAAGATGTTGGAGTGCTTTTGTCTCTTAAGAAAGATAACTCGGAAAGCTTGAAGGAGTACAGTGCTCGTTATTGGCTCATATATAATGAAGTAGATGGAAGCAATGAGCAGGTAGCAGTGGCCACCTTTAAATTGGGACTGCCAAAAGAAAGCAAGCTCCGCCAATCATTGACTAAGCGATCCCCAGTCACACAAAGAGATCTAATGGAAAGAATCGAAGAGTTTATAAAGCTCGAGGAAGACATGGGAGCACCTGAATCAAGAACGATACAAACAGCAGATGAAGGATCCAGAAGGAAGAGACGAAGAGAGTTCGGGGAAGTCGCTGATAGGAGGATGGGGCGTGCCGAACCCACAAAAGCAGCCTACGAGGGAATATATACGATCTTCAAAGACCCAATATATAGAATTCTCACTCAAATAAAAGACAAGCCGTTTTTCAAAAGACCTCCGAAAATGATTGGCGACCCCGGACGTCGGAATCCTAACTTATAGTGTTCTTACCATCGGGAGAATGGTCATTTGACAGAAAATTATCGGATGCTCAAGCAACATCTAGAAGATCTAGTCAGAGATGGTCACCTAAAAGAATATGTAGAGGAGATGAGTTCAAGAAAGAGTAAAGAAGACTCAGATCGGAAAGATTTCAAGAAAGCTGCAGATGATGAACGACCCGTGGGAGTAATAAATGTAGTGCATGGGGCAATAAATCCAACAGAAGTCACCACCCAATCTGTCCTAGTACAAAGAAAGATGGTTATACATTTGAAGGAGGTATACCAAGTAGATACTGAGCCAAGATTGGTCAGCAAATCTGAACATAGCAAGACGGAGATTTCTTTCTCCGATGAAGACCTTCGAGATGTGGTTCAACCCCATAACGATGCCCTCGTGCTCACTCTTCGAATACAAGAATTTGATGTCCGAAGAATGCTCATCGATCCTGGAAGCTCCTCAGAAATAATGTACGCCGAACTATTTCAAAAGCTTGGTCTAAAACATTCAGACCTAAAGCCGACCTCAATTCCTTTGTTCAGGTTCAGTGGCCAGGCAGTACATCCTCTTGGAGTTATAACGATTCAGGTGGGAGCAGGACCTATTCGTCTAGATGTGGAATTCCTAGTGGTGGATGTACCATCCCCATATAACGCCATCATGGGACGAACATGGATTCATTGTATGAGAGCAGTACCATCGACCTTTCATCAATGGTTACGTTTCCCAATACAAAAGGGAATAATGGAGATCAAAGGAGACCAAGTTATCTCTAGAAGTTGTCTGATCACAGCAATAAAAGGAAAAGCAAGAAATATGGATGATGTGGATGCTGGTCCAAGCAAGAGTACCGATCTCAAATAGCAATCAACTTCAGGTCGGATCAAGGCAGATAAATTATTTTCCGACCTGAACACCCCAGCAGTTGAAGAGCTAAAAAAGATCGCGATACATGGGAGGGATGTAGACAGATATTGGATGATTGGCACATCACTGTCTGAAGAAGAACAGAAGAATCTGATCCAGATTCTTAATCAAAACTCAGATATTTTTGCTTGGACTCCATACGAAATGCCTGGAGTCGACCCGACAGTTATTAGCCATAAACTAGGAGCAGATCCAAGCGCAAAGCCAGTAATGCAGAAGCAGAGAAAACTCGTGCCAGAGCGCCGAATAGCAGTCTGTGAAGAAGTTGATAAGTTATTAGAGGCAGATGCGATCCGAGAAATCCATTATCCAGAATGGTTGTCTAACACGGTCGTTGTACCAAAGAAGAATAAAAAATGGAGAGTATGTGTAGACTTCACCAATCTGAATAAAGCTTGTCCAAAAGATAGCTTCCCATTACCAAAAATTGATCAGCTTGTCGATTCTACAGCTGGACATGAACGAATGAGCTTCTTAGATGCATACCGAGGATATCATCAGATTGCAATGGAGGAAGCCGACCAAGAAAAGACAGCATTCATAACTCCAAAGAGCACATATTTTTACAAAAGAATGCCCTTTGGCCAAGAATGCGGGGGCCACATACCAGAGGTTGATAGCTAAAATATTTCAAGACCTGATCGGAAAAACGGTAAAAGCTTACATTGATGACATTGTGGTCAAGAGCAAAAAAAGAATTACACATGAGCGAGATTTGAGCTCGGTCTTCAAGATTCTTCGAAGATATAAACTCAGGTTAAATGCTTGGAAATGTTCATTTGGTGTTAGCTCCGGAAAATTCCTAGACTACATTGTGACCCAGAGAGGAATCGAAGCCAACCCCGATCAAATCAAAGCCGTATAGAACATTGATCGACCAAGCTCAAGGAAGGAGGTACAGAGACTGACAGGTATGCTCGCAGCCTTAAATCGCTTTTTGTCAAAAAGCTCGGATAAATGCCGACCAATGTTCCTCGCCCTCAAGAAAAAAGCAGATAACATATGGGACGAGCAAGGTGACAAGGCCTTAGCACAGATCAAGTAGTATTTGAGCTCCCCACCTGTGCTCTCTATTCCAAATCCAGGAGAGGAATTGATTTTATATCTGGCAGTATCTGAGCATGCAGTCAGCGCAGCCTTGATGAGAGACCAAGGAAAGCAGCACTTGCCTGTATATTTTATCAGCAAAACCTTGTTAGATGCTGAAATAAGATATTTACCTTTGGAAAAGCTCGCCTTAGCATTGATGAGCGCAGCGCGGAAGCTCAGACATTATTTCCAAGCTCACACAATTAAGGTCCTGACTGAACATCCATTAAGAGCTATCTTGCAGAAAGCCGACCTGTCAGGATGTGTGGTCAAATGGGCAATAGAGCTTGGCGAGCATGATATAAAGATAGCTCCAAGAAATGCCACAAAAAAAAAAGTAGTAGAATTCATTGCCGAATTTACTCATAAAGACGAATTGAGGCAAAAAGAAGCCAGCTTGGAAGCTAATAAAAGTTGGCTGTTGTATGTTGATGGTGCATCTAATTCCAGGGGTTCAGGAGCTGGCATGGTATTTATCACACCAGAAGGAGTAGCTATTGAAAGGGCTGTGACCCTTGGCTTTGTTACATCAAATAATGAGGCAGAATATGAAGCCCTCTTGTCAGGGCTCCGAGCTACAAAAGATCTTGGAATTACAAAGCTCGTAATTCACTTTGATTCCCAATTAGTTACTAACCAACTGAATGGAGAATACGCAGCTCGTGATGATCGGATGGTTGCATATGTTGGAGAAGCACAACGCCTTATCCAGCAGATCGGCGACGTCACAATCAAGTAGATTGGTCGAGAAGAAAATTCACATGCTGACAGCTTAGCTAGCCTAGCAACGGCGATAAAATCCGAGCTGAGGAGAGAAATCCTCGTTGATTCCCAATCAACACCAAGCATAGGAATCCAACAGATCATGTGTGTTGAGCAAGAATCGGAAAGCCGAAATTGGATAACACCAATAGCCGAATATCTGAAGAACGGATTACTCCCAGAAAATGAGAAGGAAAGCTACAAAATCAGAAGAAAAGCTGCTAGGTTTTGGTTGTCACCAGAAAGTCAGTTGTACAGATGATCTTACTCGGGACCATACTAAGTCCGACCAAGGTAGAAAAACTTGTTATGGGAAATTCATGAAGGATCCTGCGGTGGACACATCGGCGGAAGAAGCTTGGCACATAGAGCGATGTCACAAGGATACTGGTGGCCCTATATGCAAAAGGACGCTCTTAAGTTTGTACAAAAAATGTGAGAAATGTCAACGCTTCGGAAAAGATATTCATCAGCCAGCCGAGCTGTTGAACTCGATCATAAGTCCATGGCCATTCGATAAATGGGGAATTGATATAGTTGGACCTATGCCAAGATCAACAGGTAATCATCAATTCTTAATTGTTACTACTGATTATTTTACTAAATGGATAGAAGCAGAACCCCTTGTTCATATTCGAGAAAGTGACGCCAAGCAATTCGTATGGAGAAATATCATCACTAGATTCGGCATAACAAAAGCATTGGTGACAGATAATGGAAAACAATTTGAAGGAAAAGTATTCAGAAGCCTGTGTGAAAAATATGGTATTAGACATCATTTCTCAACCCCAGTCTATCTACAAAGTAATGGCCAAGCAGAAAGTTCCAATAAAACTTTATTGGATGGAATTACAAAGAGGTTGGATGAAGCAAAAGGAGGATGGGTGAATGAACTCCCCAGTGTCCTATGGGCATATTGAACAACTCCAAGAAGATCAACGGACGAAACTCCTTTTTCCCTTGCATATGGAATGGAAGCTGTCATTCCCTTAGAAATTGGATTGCCGACCATGAGGACAGAAGCCTATGATCATGAACACAACAAAGGGAGGGTTGCCAAACAGCTGGATATGATTGAAGAACTGAGGGATCGAGCCTTGATTAAATTAGTAACCTACCACCAGAGGTTAGCTCGAAATTATAATAAGAAGGTTCGAACACGAACATTCAAGGTTAGCGACCTAGTTTTGAGAAAGGTACTTCCAAATACAAAAGATCCCAGCCATGGAAAACTTGGACCAAACTGGGAAGGTCCCTATAGGGTCACTTCGGTCGAAGGAACATGAGCTTATCATTTGGAAAAATTAGAAGGAAAAGCTCTGGCAAGGCCATGGAACTTTGAAAATCTGAAAAAACTCTATTTTTAAGCATTGTATATGAATAAAATTATCTTGTACATAGTTCAAATATTAAATTTATATGCCAAAGAAGTTGAAATTTACATATGTTGTATTTTACCTTTGGCTTAAGCATCTCGGTTCTATGCACCTCGGACTTATGAATCTCGACTTCCCAATAATTATGAAATATTATCATCTCTTCGCCAAAACTCCTGTACCAAGGGTAAGGCCAGACGGAATAATTCATCTGAGGACCCATTATGGGGACAAACCCTATTGGGACCAACCTGGCAAAGGTAAAAAGGGCCAAGGCCTGAAAAATGAGGGGAAGCTTAGTACCCACTACTTCATTCCGAAGGATCAAAAAACCTAACTGGGAAGAGCCCAAACTAGGTGTGTCGCACTAATCTCCTTTTTTCTAATTGCTAGGCATGACGATGCGAGCGTTAGGCTAAAAAGTGAGTTCGGAAAGAAACCGACAGTGGCAACACAAAAAATGCAATACAATGTCGCAGAAAAAGAAAACATTTCATTGACATTGATAATATCAGCCCACAGGTTGGGCACAATAGATCTTTCAAAAGCAAAAGTTTCATGCTCATAGCCTAAGCAAATAGGTCGGCAGAACTGCCATACAAAAAGCTGGACAAAATGATTTCTAAAATAAACTATTTAGGTGCATCAGAAGTTGAAGGAGGCATCTCGACAATAGAAGCTGATGATAGCTGGACAACAGTAGAAACCTCGCCCCCATCCCCTCCAGTAGGCGGAATGACGTCGTCAGCTTGAGTTTGAGGTTGAGGCTTAGCAGGTGAAGATGGAGGAGGAGCTTGTTCGGATATATAATTATTCCATAAAGGAGAATCTTCTGGAACTGCAGCATCTCCAAGAGCCACATCATAACCCTGCTTGAACACAATGACTTTGATCTGCTCAACCTGCTGTAAATAAATTGCTTCAATTTCCTCAAACTGACTATCCTTAAGCTTCTCTGTGGCCTCTCTAGTCTCAACTTTGACCTTCTCAATTGTTTCCTCAAACTCGGCTTGCTTGGCTCAAGCTCTACCTTGATTGCAGTAAGGCAACTCTTCGCATTAACAGCCTGGGATTCAGCAGCTTTAGCAGTCCTAAGAATGGTATCGGCATTAAACTCAGCTTGACGCAGAGCAGTCTAAGCTTCTGCCAGTTCTTTTTCCAGGCCCTTCAAATGTCTTTGCAACTTCCCTAAATGTTCAGACACAGCAAACCATTTTTGCACACCCTGAAAATAAAATGAAGAGAATTAGAAATTTCAAAGAGAAAGAGGTCGAATAACCTTAAGCCAACTTACCAGAAAACATTGTTGAACTCCTGTAGCCACCAGCTCATCAGCCGATAGGATGCGATGCAAACTCATATCAGAAGGAAGAAGAGCAGACTTGCCCATAATCATAGCCAAGGTTGGAGATCCCGAAATGCCTTCACTTAAAGATGGACCTTTCTCCCGAGAAATGCCGTGAGAAGTCTTCCGACCAAACGATAGACTTGGCTGTGGAGACGATGAGAGGGGAATACCCTCCAACCATGAAGAAGATAGGTCAGCAGCTTCACCAGATTTAACCGAATCATTTTCAGTCTCTAAAGGCTCATGCTGGGGCTCGGGGGCAGCTCTCTTACCTAAGACAGAGGAGGGACCGGGCAAAAGAGCTTTCCTTACCTTTCCGGCCCTAGTCATCAGTAGATCGCCCAAGCTTTCAAAAAGATTTTTTGACTTGCGGGACATTGTCGGAGAAATAGTCTTGATATTAGATGAAGAAGTGTCAGAAAGATGTAGCACAGGGGTTCCTTGTCGCTCAGCTGAAGAAGAAGACTTGCGAGAAGAGGTTTTGAGAGCAGAAGAAGTCTGTTCAACAGATTGAACGGGAACGAGAGATTGCTGAGAAGCAGAAGATTGAACGTTGGAAATAGTTTTTACTTTTGTGGATCTGGAAGGCTTTATGGAAGGAACCTTCCTACGCTTGATAGGGTCGAATGCCAATGATTGATGCCAAGAAGGAACTGCTAAAAAATGGTTGTACGTCCGAACGTATCCAAGCAACACATGGGCAGCTCGGCCCCAACCACGAAGCTCGGCAGATTCGCGATATTCGAACACCAGATTCAGTTCCTCGCTCCGAACAAGAGATGGAAACCCACGATTAATCGATGCATCTGCCAAAAAGGAGAGAAGTGAATAATAACAAAAAGGGGGAAAAGAAGAAATCAAGTAAACAAACATGAAGAGGAGGGGGTCCGACCTGGGGACCCTAGGGATCGGGGGACTGTTCGAACAATCCCATCCCACATGGTCGGCGTTTCCCAGTTTCCGCTTACGATGACGAAATCACCCTTACTAGACTTATTAGAATCAAGAAGATAATGAACCAAGAGCTTGTCTAAGCCCCTAGACTTCAAATAAAACACGGATTTGCTACTATCTAAAGGTACCAACATATAGCAAGACAGAATATCAAAAACACGAAGGCTCGTGCCGAGCAGCTTATTCAGTGCTGATACCCCCATAACAATGCGATAAAGATTGGGAGAGCATTGGGTAGGAAAAAGATTGGTCAAAGAAAGGAATAGAACCAGCAAGGGATCTAATAGAAATCTAACACCACCCTCCATGATAGCGATGGTCGGAAAAGGTATTCCATCCTAGGAACCAATATCAAGAGCTTCATCGGTCCGAGGAGCACGAATCTGAACATCTTGGGGGATCTGATACGTTTCTCTGAAATCAGAAATCCCTTCTGGAGTGTCGATCAAATCCTTGGAATTCCCCATTTAAAGTTAGAAGAGAATGAAAAGAGAAAAAGCTTACCACAGACTGGAGGAAGAAAATACCGAACGGAATAAAAGAAGCAATGTCTGGAGAGATGAAAGCCAAGGCAGAGCAAAACAGGAGAAGAACTTGCGAAATAAGATTGAAGAAAAGCAGGGAAACCAGAGAAAGGATAGGGAAAACTTTATAAAAAGTTACTGGAGACAGGCCCTTGACGTGCGGATTCACCCTAGCTTGACGCGTGGCATCACAAGCCCGCCTTTTCCTCGGTAAAAGGAGAGAAAAAAGCTAGCTTGGGGGGGGCAATTGTGGAGGGAGAAATTTGAATTTATCATCGGGTCGAGCCAAAATCAAGGCCGACCTGACCTGGACCTCTATCCGGATCCAATAAATATTCAGAAACTGATCATATGACAGTTATATATTATTAAAGAGCAACAATTACAAGAGCAAATCAAGGGATTAAAAGCAGCACACGATGGGAGCCTCAGGGGGGTTTCAGTTTGAAGAAATAAAGAAAAGAAATCATGGAGAATAAAGGAGAAGAACGTAAGGAAAGAAGGAGAAAGGACCGGGACAATAATATAAAAAGAAAAAGGAAGATCAGAAAGAGGTATGAAAAGCAGAGTAAAAACAAAAGAGACAATCATTTTATAACAATGAAAATCTCACTGACTTTATCATCGGAGAGTATACGATCAGAACATCCGATCATGTTCTTCTGACGATTCTTTTATTGTAGATATAGGAATTCTCGTCTCAAATCGAAGATACTACTCGACTATTCATCGCCGAGCAGTGCTGTTTAGCTCGTCAGTCGACCAACCAAAATTTTAGCATCTACAATAGCAAATAAAATGGTGACACTCCTGAGCACTATTGATTGGCCATCCTTTTAAAACATTAGAATGAGACAACTTCATGGGGGCATTGGAAGGTGCTCATTGTTGTAATCTTGAGATTGTGGATTCAAGTTATGTCACACCAATAAAAATAAAAATAAAAAGTTATGATCCTGTCACCTTCCTGGTGGTTTAGATGATGTTTTCTCAAGCAAAAGGAAAATGGACAATTCTTCAAATACTACGGGTAATAATAATGCATCTTTTCTTATTCTAACTTTTTTTTTCTTTTTGTCTAAAAGAGAATACATCTTTGAGCACCTGTTTGTGATGCTATTGTGCTATGACGAATTGACGTGCGATTTGACATATGATCTGGACGATTTGGATTAGATGCCCTCTCAGGTGCTCTCATGGACATTTTTGCGTGTGGGGCCTGCCTGACACCCCACCTTCAGAATGGAGATCCCCGAACCGGGCAACTCCCCACCCACCCACTCGTGTACAGTGAAGAGGCTCAGATCACCATCCTAACTCCTTGATCAACAGCCGGCAAGTTCCCACCTTCCAAAATGAGTATATCGTTGATCCAACGGGTGCCAAATTACAGGGACCCGTAACCTTAGTGCCCGGAACCTCCTATCAGCCCTCTCGATCCCCCTCCAAGAATACTGACCGGCGTTTGCAGAGCAGATCTGTCCTCAGAGCACGGTTCAACCATTTTCGGAGCACGGTTCGACCATCCTCGGGGAGCGGTTCGACCGAATATGGAGCGAACCGTGTAAAATCATTAGTTTTTTGTGCATTTTTTTTCTGTAAGCTTGATATTTATCTTTTGAATGAAGAAATTTCTTTTGATTTATTAATTATTGTCTATTTTATGTGATCATATTGTAAAGTTAAATTTTTCCTCCATTTTTAATACTTAAATTTACGGATAAGAGATATTTGTACCCATTACATAATTGTTTATAAACCCACAAATATTAAGTTGTATAAGCACTCCGGACATATAAATATTTTAAAAATTAGCGTTTCGGCGCTCTCACTCCCGCTCCTTGCTCTTGGCACTTAGCCCGTGACTATTGGAGGGGTCCCTGTGTTTTGATCCACTCGTGGTTTCAGGTGGACCCCACACACTTTGAGACTGATCTTTGGATGAGCACATGTTTCCAAAATAACTTGATTGAATGGGTGTATTTTTATAGGGGCTTTTGGCGGTAGGTCCTTCATCATTTACTTTTATAGTCTAACGTCCATGGACTTTTTTCGTAGTGGCAGCAGTCCTTTCATGAAAATGACCATCTGAAAAAGACATAAATGCCCCGGACACATCAGCATAAAGGATTGCTTCGCTTAAAACCATTTCAAAGCCTTTCATTGAAACAGAAACCACATTCATCCCAAAAGCAAGACCAAAAACAAATCAAATTGCAAAAACCTAAAGTCTTCTTCGATCAATTGGAGAGAAACTGGTTCGACTCTGTGCTTCTCGATTTTGATCTGTACAATAACTCTCCGGAGAAGATGAGAAGAGTTGTAGAGGAGATCTCTGATGGGCCACATAGACTCGTTGGAGTCGGATAAGAGAGAAGTAGTCTAGGTTCTTTGTTTTGTAGAGTTCCAAGTACTGATCTCAAGGGTTGTAGGGTTCTATTGCATCTCTCTTGTCTTGGTTTGCATGATCAAAAGCACATGGCCTTTTCTCCCATGATCTTGACAAGTACTGGCAGATAGGGAAAGAGATAGGAGAGAAGTTGGCTTAATTCAAGCCAAGCTACAAGAAGAAGATAGAAAGAGGAAGAGGATGGCTGAGCTTTTGCACGTGATCGGCTGTGATGCCCAGCATCCACTTAGTCCGTATGCCAGCAAATTTGTGTTGGTCCAGACTCAGATAAATTTTTTCGCAAATCAGAAAAGTTGTTCAAAACTCAAATAAATTTATTTAAGCTTTTTCAGAAGTTTAGATATGTTTGCCGAAAACTCAGATAAATTTATCTGAGTTTTGCATCTGAAACTGGTGCTTGAATGGCCGTGAGAGAATCAGCCAATGTTTTTACAGATTGTAGGTAATCAGTAATGGGTGATGCACCTTTTTGAATTGTTTGTAACAGGTTGTGAATAAGAGACTTCTGTGCTTGAGACTTCTGCAAATGAGTCTGTTCAAGAGAGAGCCAAAGTGAACGGGCAGTTGTGAATCCAAGAGCCGAGGGGAAACGGTCTTGGCAAGAGTGGCATTGATGCAGCTGATGACAAATTAATCAATGCGAGTCCATCCTTCAAGGGCTGGATTTGGTGTTGCGATGCTATCTACAGAGATGTTGGCAGGAGGTGCTGACTTAGTACCATCAACGTAGCACATGAGACCAGTGCTTTTCAAGATGGAATCCATTTGATATTTCCAGACTAAATAGTTGGTGCCATCCAATTCAATGGAGACAAAATTGGTAATGTTTGTGATGGGGAGTGTTACTGTGAGAGAGGAAGAGGAAAAAGAAACAGAGGAGGCCATGGTGGTTGAATGACGAGATCAAAGAAGAGAAACAGACGTGAGTTCTTGTAGGGCTCTGATACCATGGTGGCGACGAAACGTGCTCTGCAATGTTACTCCACAACCATGGAAAGGAATGGAAAATGGAAGAAATGAGAGAGAAGAAGATGGAAGGAGTTCTCTCGGACAACGAAGAAGAAGAAAGAACTTGGCCTGGGAATGAGGGTTGAAAGGGGTAAATTAGTCATGAAAACATATGACGTGGCATATTAGGGGCCTTTCACCAAAATATCCCCAGCTGTCTGGACTAGAGACATTAGAGAAAAAGTTGTTATCCTTGATGCCTTAGAAGACCGTGCGCATGGACCTCTGGCTAATTTACCCATTTTTATATCAACAGTAGCCTGTTATTATGATTGCAAAATCTTCACCGACAGGAGCGCCGTAGAAGGGACCATGCGACGTTTCCAATTCCCACAATCCCAGTAGATCGAATCCCTATATTAAAGGCATGTTTGTGTACATGCCACCAAAAATACAATTCCACAGAAAAATTCTCTCTTCGCTGGAAAAAAAAAAGTTTTTTCAACTGCCCCACATAGGAATTTATTTTTTGAGGAGTTGTAGAGATATTGGTCCATTTTTACGCTTTTTTGCAAGAAAAAAGCGGTTACACTAAACATAAATTTAACTGTTGCACGGGATTTAATTTATACAATCCTCATTTTTTCTACATAAAACCGACTACACAAACTAATGTAGTGTAGATCTAAGCTGATGAATACATGGATGCATTGGATAGAAGTAAAGCACACCGTGCAACGCCCAATAGGTGAAACTAGGGTCTCAGAGCCAAAATCGCGAACGAAGCCCCATTCTGGAAAGGAAACCGCAATGAACTTCTTCTTTTTAGGCCGAATTCTATCGTTTAGGCCTCGGAAAAGGCATTTTTGCCATTTTTGGCAAATTATTGTTTTTGGAATGATTCAAGTTTAAGAAGTCAGAATCGCGACCCGTCGATTTTGCCTTCACTCCAGCACTCATTATTAGTAGTTTCTATATTCAGTAGGATTTTGCCATTTTTGGCAAATTTTCCATATTCGATAAATTTCGTGTTCCATGAGATTTAAGGTTAATTCCTTATATATTTGATTGTAAGCCAGGAATGCAAGATAGTTTTTAAATAATATTGAATGTTTATTTTAGAGAATTTTCTCTTTCCCTGTTGTCTTTGTATTCGTAGGAATCAACAAAACAGCAGATGCCCATCATTCCTGGTATTATTCTTAAGAATAATCAACAAGTTTCGTGGAAGGTCGTGCCATCCATCAATGCTAACTGCATCACAAACGTACCCTAAAAAAGTACCTGAGAAAAATCCCACATGGATCCCGTGGGAGAAAAACTCACCCATTATCACATGAATGCTTTTAACATACTTAATGAATAATAAAGTCAAAATATTAGTTTCATAAAAGATTAATGCAATTTGCATTAAACTATCAAAGCTTATTTATAGTATAATTACATCAAATTCTTTCAAGCCTACACTGATTCCAATTCTTTTTTAAAAAGAGGCAAAATTAGCGAAAGGTCCCTATAAGTAAATGTATCAAGCCTCCAGTCCAAGGAAAAACTTATTAAGGCCTATGGTCCACTCAGCTAGACTGTTTGCAGCCATAAGTCCCTGCATCCACATGTTCTCATTTTTTAGGACTAAATTGCCCTTCCAACCATTTTAGGCATAGATTTTTAAAATTTAAATTTTCAAATATTTCATTATCCCTCGTCGTTCTTCTCTCTCATTCTTTATCCTGGGTCGATCCTCGCATGTGTGCTGCGCCGTCTATACTTGCAGAAGGAGATCGAAACTGATCTCGGTGGGCCACAAAAAGGAGAAGGGCAGCGAGCGCCCTGTTCATGTTGCAGAGAAAACAGAGAGATCTCTGTTGGTTTACTATGGATCGGGTTTTATCACTTGGACTGATAGTTGCCGGAGAAGAAGAAGAAGCAAGAGGATCCAGACTTGCTATTGTTAGGATTGACCATCGCCGGAAGCAGGGAAAGGAAAAAATGAAGATGATCCTGCCATCGCCTGGGAAGAAAAAACGATCAGAGGTTTGATCACTTGGACTGATAGTTGCCGGAGAAGAAGAAGAAGCACAAGGATCTGGACTTGCTACTGTTAGGATCGACCATCGCCGGAAGCAGGGAAAGAAAAAAACGAAGGTGATCCTGCCATCGCCGGGGAAGAAAACACGATCAGAGGTGTTCTATCAATCAGGTGGGCCACGTTAGAAATCCTGGTCTGGTCGTTGCGGGAAGAAGACGACTGAAGCTTGCCTTCCGCTGCCCGTCGCCGTCCGCTGTCATCCCACCGGAGCAGGAACCAGAGATGTACACGCTGTTGTTTTCCGCCATCAAGATCGGAGTTACAGAGCGCAGATTGCTACCCAGCCATCAATCCGTCCTCCTTGTTTTCGTCGCCGGAATTACGCACACCATCACCGGTGTGGATACAAGAGATCCGTCGTTGTTGGCTTAACCGGAGAAGGAGACGAAAGCATCCTACGTTTTGTTTACAAAACAGAACGAGTTTCTGTTGCAGAAACTCAACTGGGAAGATGACCCAGTTGGGTCAGGCACCAGGCCAGGCTCAGGTTCGGGTCAATTCTGACCCGTTTGCAGCAGTAAGCCCAGCAACCACAGTCAGGGGTCATCCGGACTCCGATTTGCGCTTCGGTTCTTCCTACAGACTCACATCGACTGAAGGCAACATGATTGTTATATCGTTTTTGACAAATATTTATCAGTCTTCATGAAATTTATCTGTCTTTTTGGTAAATTTATCTAAATTTTGTTCAAATGTATCTGAGTTTTTGTCAATTTATCTGAGTGTTGTTCGAATTTATCTGTTTTCTGTTATATTTATTTCTGTTTTTGGTAAATTTATCTGAGTTTTGTTCAAATTTATATGATTTTTTGTCAAATTTATCTGCGTGTTGTTCAAATTTATCTGTTTTCTGTCATATTTATTTCTATTTTTGGTAAATTTATCTGATTTTTGTTCAAATTTATCTGAGTTTTTGTCCAATTTAACCGAGTGTTGTTCAAATTTATCTGTTTTCTGTCATACTTCTTTCTGTTTTCGTAAATTTATCTGAATTTTTTTTAAAATTTATCTGAGTTTTTTAGCAAATTTAGTTACGTTTTTTGAAATCTATATGCGTTTTTTAAGTTTATTTGCGTCTTTTGATATTTATTTGTATATTTTTAAATTTATTACCTTTTTTAAGATTATTGCATTTTTTAAAATCTATTTTCGTTATTTTAAATTTATTTACATTTTTTTAAATTTTATTTGGATCTTTTGAGATTTATTTGAGTCTTTTGAAATTTATTTATATTTCTGAAAATTATTTGGATATTTTGAAACTTATTTGCATCTTTTTAAATTTATTTGCGTTATTTGATTATATATTGCCTTTTTTTAAACTTATTGCATTTTTCGAAATTATTTAATTTTTTAAAATTTATTTTGTTTATTTTGAATTTTATTTGTGTGTTTTTAGAATTTATTTGAAAATCTGGGGATTCCATTAATCGTGGGCAATTAAATGTTAGTTGGCCATTATTAATGGGATATCCCACCAATCATGGTATCCCACCAATCATGGGATTGGTTATGATTTGAAGAAAGGGTAAATTAGACATTTTAGGTGTGAATAAGTGTGAGAGGGACCTTTGGCTCTATGACTTTTTTTTGTGGATCTAAAGCCATAAAGTGTAATGTTGAGGGACCTGTCGCCGAATGCCCCAAAAAAAGAAGTCTATACTGTATTCTATTCATAATTTTATTAGGAAATCCTGCTGCATATCTTAACTATATCCTGATACTTATTAGATAATCTAGTATATTTTCATTACACTGACCTTTTCCATCAAATTCAAGATCCTTTAATTTACTAAAGAAGCCGATGAACTGGAGTCGAATTAAATAAAATCATGAATGCATGGATGACTACTGATGCATATCCAAGGCTATGTTAAAAAATAATCAACATGAGACGTTACAAGCCCCTTAATCACAGGCAATTATTATGAACCAGTTTTTAAATCTTCTATTTGAAAAACTTCATTCTGAATACAAGAAGAAGAAAAAGAGAATAGAGGAGAAAACTCTTTAGAGACCACTTGCACTTTATTGTTTCATTTTGAGGGGTGACAAAATTTGACCCAACTTGTTAAGCCAACCCGTTTCGAACTTGCAATTAAATTGGTTGGACATGGACCCTTGATTGAAACCGAGATAAACCCTCCCTCCCCTCCCATATAAACTTTAATTAGCGAAAGGCACTCATACTAATTACAGAATCAAGTAACAGATGACATAATTTCAAGGGATAGTTCAGTTGACTTAGGACCACGGTTTGCACCGGCCCGAAGGTTGTTGGTTCAAAACTACACTACCACACCGGTGCTATAGGGGAGTTTACCCGGCTTTCCTCTGGACCTGGAGGGATTAATCCAGCCGAAAGGGTTGGGAACCCCCCTCTGATAGTAAAAAATAATAATAATAATAATAACAGATGACATTTGCTTGAAAAACATAGTCGACAATATCTAATTTGCAACATAAAATTTTCTCGGACATTATATTTGAAAGAACAGAGAGTCAAAGAAAAATATTATAGATAGGGGGAGAGAGGAGATTTTGTTTTTCTTCTCCAAACATAGAATCATAAACCAAATGGCCTTTGTGAACTTCATAATTATACTGTCCCAAGCTGCAGATCAGCTAGTTGAGACATGGGTGTGTGCGTGGGTTTAAATATGAATTCAAGGTTTTCAGCGGCCTTTTCCTGTTTATTGTTATTTTACATAATATCTTATGATCAAACTTAAAAGAAAAATATTATGTGGTTCCATATTAGAGTGACTTTGAAAAAAGTAAAGGGGTTGTGCATTCAAGACTGTAGAGTATACAATTTGATTTTTTTGTAGAATATTTTAAATTGGACCTTAGAGAAGATGTGGGTTTTGCTAAAAGTCAAAATTGAAAGAAAGCAGTTCAAATTGAATGCAAACACTTTAATATCTAAAATTAGACAGTTTTTTTGAACTGTTATAACAATAAATAATATGATTCATGGGCCTGTTTGTCTTTTCTTCTTCTTTTTTCCACAAAAACCTACAATAACCAATTTGTACAAGTGGTCCCAAATTTAATAGCAACCGAAAAGAAGTGTTTACTGCTGGAACGATCAATATTCAAGTAGGGAGTATGGGTACTGTTCATGGGCCTGGATGGGCCAAGATATATCCTGGCCCGAAGTCGCATGCTTATATTTAGCCCAAGCGGGCATGAGCCCACTTAGCCAACTGGACTGGGCACGGTAAGGCTGTCACTTTTGGGCCGTTTAGTTACTTCTTTAGGTGAAGTAGACATTAAACTATATGCACTACTTATTCGGCACAGGCCAGGCCAGGTTTCAGGCTTTCTGTCAGTTACTCTAAGCCCTGACCATTTAATAAACAGACAGAAATCTCGATCCAAGCCCAGCCCAAAGTGGTCTGGGCACGGTCCATGAAAAGTGAAAACCCATAAGTAGGAGTATCAGATAACAGTTGAACATCAACCTACAGAACCTCCATCTCGACCTAAACTAAATAGTTTAGGTCTGACGTTTGAGTCACCCATAATCCTTCTACATGTTAGCTATTTGCAGATTTTCAGCTGAACAAGATAAGCTCTTCAGAATCCAGAGTCATTATAATTATTCAAAAGTGGAGTTCATAAAGACAGCCTTTGACAGTGGAAAAGTGCATTTACCAGCAGTCAGAATGGGCCAAAGCTTGCTCAAGCCCATCTCATTTACCTGTTGAGCATACATAATATTTAGCTCCCGAACCACCCATGGGCCCGAAAGTTATGACAAAGCCTAGCCCATTCAAAACCCAATATATTTTGAAAATTATATGCACCTTTTATGTGTCGCCCACCCAAGATTTTGTTTCTACAAAATGGCCCCATCAAGGAAGAATGCCTAGGTCTGCCCCTACTTAACAATATTTATGAGAGAAAAAAAAAAAAAAACCCACAAATACTAGATATTTTGGACTCAAACTAAACCAAAATGGAAGGAAATAATGCTGATGATCTGGCGCCATCTAATTATCACACCCACAAATCATAATCATGGGATTTTGTATTTCATCATTACATCATCATAGTGCGTATTGTTATCATCACCATGACATCATCATCAAATCAATAATTGTCTGACATTATTGAGACCACATGAAGAGGATTAAGGATTAAACAAACAAAGGCTTAATTAACTCTTTTTCCTCTTTCTGTGGTCTTTGTATCCTAGCATTAACAACAAGGTGAACTTACAAGCCATAGACAAAGTTTTGTTGCACATTTTCCATCTGATGCGCTGCAATTGCTGTTTTTATTCCCTTCTTTTATTTCCTGATATCTTTTAGAAACCGACAGATTCTGGTGGGTCTTGGACTTTGCTTGTCTCTAGATCTACGTTGAACAATTGAAAATAGATAGGTGAAGATTGGATCATGTGCTAACAAGATACTAACAGTTTTTCTTAACTCTTCTCTTGCGCATATTTAGAGATGATAGCTAAAAAACAAGTGCATTTCCACACAAAGGAAGTTTAGATCCCCCAAAGATGGCAAGCATTTAGGAGAATAAGATTTAAATCAGTCAGTGAGACCCACCTGTAAAACTCAAACTGCTCAATACCACTGGTCTGCAAAAAAATAGGGGTTGCTCCCATGTTGATACATTCATCAGGTTAGAAATTATCAATTTGATTTGGGTGGGGTTGGGGGGAGGATTAATCTCATTGGAGGCAAGTTTTTTTTTCTTTTCTTTTTTTTGCTTTGTTGAGATATAAAGTAATGGATTTGTGATGTTGGGTGGTTCTAGTTTTAGAAGTGGGCTCTGTTTAGTTGTAGTTTTAAGATTGGATTTGAAGGAGCATCTCATTTTTTAAGGAATTGCTTTTAAATTAGGAAACTTGACCAGAGAGGAGAGGGTGAGTAGATAATGCAATGTGTGTCTGTAGCTCCTGTCCCCTGGGCAAAGAAGACGACACCTCGTTGTGCGAGAAGCAGATGGGAAAGGATGAGATGACTTGTTTCACTTTATATGACTAACTATTATAAGTAGATGATGATAAATGAGCTCAAGCTGACGATGAAATGATCTCATGCCGGTAAAAAAATTTTGTTTTTTATTTTTATGTTTACTTGGCTCAGTGGCCAAGTTGGAGAGGAGTAAAATCACCTACAATGGATCGATCACAGGTGGGTAGAATAGGAGTGTAGGCCGTTACCATTAAGTCATCCCTAAGTTCCCCATGTCGGTAATCCTTTGTTACTTCACGTTTATGATGCATTCATGTTCCTCATTTCATTTTACAGTCATCACTCTGTTTCAATTGATGTCAGATTCAGATACAACAACTAGATTCTCCCTCAAATTAGACCCATTTGAATCCCTTCTGGTGCTTAATCCAAACCATTCATATCAAAAAAAAAAAAAAATTATGAGATAGTAAAACAATTATTTGTTTATAAGAAATCTAAGAATTGTACTTAAGATTTTTCCAAATGTTGCCTCCTGATAAGTTGTACATGTCAAGGGCTTATCGGTGCACAAGGTCCATTCACAACTCACTATGGGGCCCACTTGGGATGCAACCGGAGGAGTATGGATCTCTTCATCTGGGTGGGCCTATCTATGTACAAAATATGGGCCCATCTGATCATCATAACCCTTTATCAATAACCAACAAGTTTTCACCATGCAAATCTGACCTATCAATCCAAAATGGTGCAGTCCATTTGGATGGATATAAAAGGAATGAACCAATGTAATTCAGGGGGTCCCATATGTGTGTTCCATTTGGATGGATCATCAAGTGGGGCCACTACAAGGTGTTCACTGAAACACCATGCACACCGTGTACACCAGATAATTTATGTATACACGTATATACATAAATACGTCTCTTGTATGTCTTCTTCCACATGTATAGAAGGAGTGGATACATGCTAACTTGGTCTTTCTCGTGTGAACAATCTTAAGATGGGACTCACTCCTTTTAAATTGAAATTTAGGGGTATATGGTAAAAGAGATGAAATTCACCTTGAATAGTTTGGATCATTTTTATAAAAGCGACAATAGAGTTTCACGATTTTATTACATGTAATAACTTGTGAAGGATGGGACTCACCTGTGAGGCCCTTATTCAGATCTCTAAAAAAGCTTGTGAAGCTAATTTGTATTCACACTTCTTTCTTTTTAACTTTCTGTTTTTTTTTTTTAATTTGCCAAATTGGATTATTGGTTAGTGTGATCCTAAAGACGTAGCTCTCTAGGTATGCATGTGATTATAAGGTGCTAACACCAGTACAACCAACATGGTTTGAAGAATTTAGATGTCTCTCAAAATAGAGTATTTCTTTATGATTTAATGTAATCTACTTTATGTCATAGGATCAAATGAAAATGGCAAATGCACGGACAGCTCGGTGGAATTGGCAAGTTAGTTTTATGGGACTATCTAAGGATTGATTCCCGGGTGGGTAGGTTGTCTTATATAGGTTTACCACTAGAGTGGAGTGAAGTTAAAGAGATAAGATCTTAATAACAAGAAAAATGTAGCCAAATAAATGAACACTTGGGTCAATCGTGTGTAACGAGATTATTCTTTACTAAGCAAATTAAATTTTCTAAGTCCCTTAACTTAATTAAATAAAATAAGAAACTAAAACTTTAGTGCCTTTAGGTCTTCCACCGTGGGGCCCACCCGGGCATGGCATGTGGACAATATGCTCAAATTAGCTTAATAGTTACATTTCTAATAATTGCCATGCTTTCAAGTGAAATTACACATGATTATTTATATGCACACATACATTTAAACCTCTTGAAGAAGATCTTATCCTCTTATATATTTATGAATGCAATGGTCGGTATCAATTCAATTGTACTGAAATTTGGATAACTCACCATTCATGATCATATGATAAATAATTGCTTTGATTCAAGCAAAGATGACCCTCCCCCCAATGTAAGTTGTTGTTGTCATGAAACACTCATGCTGACATCACCATTAATTGATCATCTACTTATGGGGTAGTGGGGGTCCCATCTTCCTTTTCCACATTTTGAGTCACATCAATCATGACATTATAGTTGCTTAAAGTATCATCACATCACATTTGAGTCACATCACATCATAACAAAAGATGTTCTTCGCTCAACGGTGCAACTAATAAAAACATGCCAAAATCAGCTATGCATAGTCATATAGGGTGGGTATAAAGGTTAACACTTATTTTCATAACTCGCAGACAACCTCTCTCACTTGATCCAAAAAATAATAATAAATAATAAATAAAATCTGGTGTAATGATTCCATGTCCTTTCCACAGTAAACTAACATATATTAAAGATTTGAATAATCTTGATAAATTCTTTAATTTCAGGTGACACTCCATTTTGAAATAATTACCACTTTTGGATCATGATGGGACATAAGAATATAATGGGACATTAGAATAGGTTGGGTTTATCTCTAATCTTTTGCATTGCATGGGACATAATAATATAATGGTACCAGATCCAATGCAAAAGGAATTGGACATGAACCTACTTTTGGATTTAATAGAATTTTAAATTTGATCCAAGTTCAAGCTACTGGTTTCAAATATTTTTATAATTCAGATCCAAACTCATGCATGTGAACAGAAAGACTTAAATCCGATCCGTGAAACTAAAGATCATGGAGGGGCCCTCTGCATATAATAAAATTAATCTACATGTCACTTTCAATAATGTATTTGTTAGGTGAAGGTCTAGTCAGCCAAAATTCGAATACTCATACTCAAACACCAAAGTGTGTGATGTATTGATGTGTAATCATTTATATATATTATATGTGAAACATATCGTTATCATAATCATTAAAATCTTGTCCCAACAATATTGGGATCGGCTATACGAGTTTTATTTCTCTATTCTGATCCAAATCCTCAAATAAGAGCACTGATTATTTTTTAGCCTCAAAAAGCACTTTATTTTGCGAGTTTACTAAAACCTCCATTGATTTTGCACTTAGTGTTTTGCTGATTTAGATTAATTGGCATTTGTGAATTTTAATTTAGAAATTAATTTATGTTTTAAGATTTTTTGGGGATTCTTCTCATTTTCAAGGTTTTAGAATTTTATATTATTTTGAATTAATTTGAATTAATTAATTTTAAGATTTGCATGGTACACAGCAATTTGAATTGTTGAGGGACTTCTCCTTTCAAGACATCCGTGGGCTCCCGTAGATGCATGCTAATTAGAAGTGTTAGGACTTTTGAAGCCATCTTTACAATGATGGCTTTCAAAAAAATGTGAGTTCCGCTTGTATGCCAATTTATCTAGTTCTAGCACTGTATTATATATAGGTAAAGTGGGAAATCTTCCTATGAATGAAATTTTTTTACAAATAATCTTTGGAACTCTCAATTTAATTTCATCTGTATGTGATTTAAGAGCCCAAATCCTAAGACCGGACTCACATAATCTTCCAAATTAGAACTATAAATCTATCATTGGTTGCTAAATTTAAAATTCTAGACATTAAGAATCACTACCATGATTCATCAATGGAAAATTTTGCTCCTAACAAAATCATGCCACCATGCATGAGGTATAAAATGCAAGCGGAGGTCAAATTTTAACTGCATTCCCCATGTAGGAGAGAGGAAAAGCCCACACAAAATCTTAAGATCCAAACTAATTCTAAATCAAGATTCACAAATATCAATTAATTTGACCAAGAAAGAATCTAAAACCCTTTCTCAGGATTAGAGGGTAAAGTCAAATGTGTCCTTTCAAGGGTATCTCTGTCAACTATAAACAAAGTTGGAGTAAGGAAAAAACAAAAATTACGTTTTCAAACTTTTTAGGTTTCACAAAAGCATAAGGGCCTTTCTATACAAAACTCTAAAAGATATGATATATTTATTATATATTTTTATGCAATATATAAATATGTAAATAAACTATTATATTAACGTTATTGTATATTATGTAATAACTCCGCTAGTTTTATTACTATTGATCCAAAGCCCAGGTAAAGGAGGATGAAAGTTTAGGGTTCGAGATCTCTAGATTGGTCCACTCAATAAATCAACCCACTAGTGTGCAAAAAATAATAATCTACGCAGCGGAAATAAAATCACAAGCACACACCACAAGGACACCAAATTTAAGGTGGAAAACCCAAACCGGGTAAAAAACCACCGATCCGTACTGGATCTAATCAAACTATGAATCTCGCAATTACAAGAAACCCAGATTACTTCCCTAGATATCCCCTATCTAAAGACTGAAGTTACCTTGTGTCGCATCACGCTTCAACGACATCACACCGTTGATTGCAACAGATCCAACGCTTGA
Organism: Litsea cubeba; assembly: GCA_012931725.1. Lineage (NCBI taxonomy): Eukaryota > Viridiplantae > Streptophyta > Magnoliopsida > Laurales > Lauraceae > Litsea > Litsea cubeba. The sequence goes on from CM022947.1 coordinate 74,800,198, forward strand.
CTCCTCAGATCTTCCACGCAAGAAGATGATCTTCTACAAGGGATGCAGAAGAAACTTGCTCTCTAGAGTACTTGGCAGCACAACTCTTCAAAAATCTCTAGAGAAAATTTCTCTCAATTTGATCACAAATTCAGAACTTGAGAGATGATCTTGTGTCCTTTCTCTTACCTTTGGGTTGTGAGAAACACCCAATATATAGCCCCTAATTCGTGCTTAAGACTCCTTGTAATTATCCACTTAGAAAAGAAGTCCATCTCAAACACTTCACAAGAGTCCGAATTAGATAGGGCTCCCTGCGCTACCCTCGCTATAGCGAGGTGTACTCTCGCTATAGCGAGAGTGCACACTGCCATCGGTTTTGGCAGACGACTGTCAACTGCTTTTTTTTTAAAAAAAAAACTCTTGCTGCCTCAGTCGACTTTTTGTCCTAACAATCTCCCCCTTTTGGCAATTCGTGGACAAATCTCCTAGAACAATACAATAAGATCTACCCAAAATATAAAAACCCAAAATACAATGAATTTTTAAACAAAAAATCAGCACTGTAGATCTTGAATTGCCTTAACTTGTAGAACTCTTCTGGGTTTGTAGAACTCTTCTGGGCTTCATTCTTCTCCCCCTGAATTTGTCCATAATTGACAAACAAAAATCATCATGCAGCTTCCGTCAATCTGGATGCAGTAGCTCCCCCTCGATTTGGACTCCCCCTCACTATGATCTTCGTATCAGCATTGGGGATGGGGACTTGACCTCCTTGATCAGGGCTTTTTATGATTAGCCACCCACACTTTTGTAGTTTGAACTTTCAGCACAGTGTGAGCAAACTCCTTAGGCAAATCAGATTTTCTAACCCAAATTGGAGTTGTCTTGGGTGGAGAAAAATTCTTCCGCCATTGCTTGGTCTTAGGTAGACTTTGCAGCTTCTTGCAATGGGGACGAATGTGTCCTTTCATTCCACAATGGTGACAAGTGGATGTGCGTGCAGTGCGAGACACATTCTTTTTCTTGAAACTACTCGACACATTATTTGAAAGTGTAGTATCTGGAGTAGCATGTGCAACACTTGAAACAAAAATTGTTTTACCTTTAGCTTTTAAAGTGGATGCACCATGATCATAACCGAGACCGCTTCTGTCAAACTTAGACTTCTGACTACACAAGATATTGTAAGAGTCTTCGAACCAGTGTTCATCTTGTCTAGTGAAGCTTGTTTGATTTCTAACTCAGACAGAGTGATCTTCAGTCGTCCTTGCAAATCTTCTTTTTCAGATTTAACAGTCTCTATCTCTTGCTTCAGATTCTCAATCTCTTGTTCAGCCTTTTCAAGTTTTTGACTCTCAGTGGTCAAAGTTTCAGCCGTGCAGTTTTTCTGACTTTCCAAGAGATGAATCTTTTCAAATGCTTGCTCTAATTCAAGTTTCAATGCAGAATTTTCTTCTTGAGCAGCTTTAAACTTGATAGAGACCTTGTAGCCATACTTGGACATCTTAACACAATCAGCATATGTTTTATGATACAATGCTTCAAAATCTTTCTCTTGATCTGACATCTCATCAGCATGATCTTCATCAGTATCATTGTCAGATAGAGAATTAGCCATGAACGCCACAAACTTGCCATTTACAGTTTCAGAAGATTCAATTGAAGGGTCTTGTTCTTCTTCTGATGATAGTTCCTCCCAAGTTGCATTGAGAGACTTTTTCAATGCACCCTTTTTCTTGTTGGCACACTCACTAGCATAGTGACCATAGCCGTGGCACTCAAAACACTTAGTTCCTTTTGCAGAATTCTTTTTCGCAAAATTAGAACTCTTCCACTTGACTTGTTTTGACTTCATGTAGTCCTTGAAGCAATTGAACATTTCAGTCAAATCATCTTCAGCCTCAGATTCAGAATCAGATGCAATTTTCTTTTCAGGCTTCTTTCTTGATTCTAAGTGGGCTTTCAAAGCAATACCTTTCTCTTTTGATTTTCCTTTATCCAAACGGTTTGCTTCAAAGGTTTGAAGATTTCCAACCAACTGGTTTACCTTGAGGGTATCAAGATTCTTATTTTCTTCAATAGCATCAACTTTAGAATCGAACCTCGAAGGTAGAGACCGCAGAATTTTCTTGACAATCTTGTTTTCTTGAATTTCCTCACCCAGATTGAAAACATAATTGACAATATCATTCAATTTTGCATAAAATTCATCAAAGGTCTCATCTTCTTCCATTACGATGGTTTCAAATTCTTTAGTCAGCCTTTGCAATTTAGATTGCTTCACCGTGTCTGTACCCTCATATACCGTCTGTAAGACTTCCCACGCTTCTTTTGCAGTTTTACAAGTGGAAATCCTACGGAACTCTTCAGCAGACACTCCATTGTATATACTATTCACTGCCTTGTTATTACAATTGGAGGCATGCTTTTCATCCTTAGTCCATTCAGCTTTAGGTTTAGGGACAGTTTGTCCACTAACCACAATTGTTGGTTTGGAGTAGCCCTCCTCAACAATATCCCAAACATCATCATCAATGGACTTAAGGAACCCAATCATCCTTTGCTTCCAATATGCATAATTAGAACCATCTAGCAAAGGGGGCTTAGAAGTTGATGTCCCTTCTCGATTGAACACCATTCTAGAAATCTCTTTAGATCAAACACAGAAAATTAGTGTAACCCGCTTTGATACCAATTGAAAGTTTAGGGTTCGAGATCTCTAAATTGGTCCACTCAATAAATCAACCCACTAGTGTGCAAAAAATAATAATCTACGCAGCGGAAATAAAATCACAAGCACACACCACAAGGACACCAAATTTAAAGTGGAAAACCCAAACCGGGTAAAAAACCACCGATCCGTACTGGATCTAATCAAACTATGAATCTCGCAATTACAAGAAACCCAGATTTCTTCCCTAGATATCCCCTATCTAAAGACTGAAGTTACCTTGTGTCGCATCACGCTTCAACGACATCACACCGTTGATTGCAACAGATCCAACGCTTGACTCCTCAGATCTTCCACGCAAGAAGATGATCTTCTACAAGGGATGCAGAAGAAACTTGCTCTCTAGAGTACTTGGCAGCACAACTCTTCAAAAATCTCTAGAGAAAATTTCTCTCAATTTGATCACAAATTCAGAACTTGAGAGATGATCTGTGTCCTTTCTCTTACCTTTGGGTTGTGAGAAACACCCAATATATAGCCCTTAATTCGTGCTTAAGACTCCTTGTAATTATCCACTTAGAAAAGAAGTCCATCTCAAACACTTCACAAGAGTCCGAATTAGATAGGGTTCCCTGCGCTACCCTCGCTATAGCGAGGTGTACTCTTGCTATAGCGAGAGTGCACACTGCCATCGGTTTTGGCAGACGACTGTCAACTGCTTTTTTAAAAAAAAAAAAACTCTTGCTGCCTCAGTCGACTTTTTGTCCTAACAGAGGATGATATCCTTAGTTAGGTTGACAGCCACTGTAAATTTTATCACAATCCAAACATGAATTCTTACATAAATAATTATATACTTAACCTGTGAGTCGGGTCTACATTCCCAATCCATATAGACCTCACAGAAAAATCTCGCCCTGGTAGGTCACAGATCATTGCCCATAATATATCAAACGGTTGATGCTTAAAACAGAACAACTGGCGGGCCCATGGGGGTTAAGGGGCTCACCAGTGAGGCCTACATGAATCCTTATGGGTGGCAAGGGAGATGGATAGGTCTTGATTTAGGTTTAAGTCATTATAAATTGGGCAAAAGGGAAGATTTTACACAGATCAATGGCAAGTATATTTGGGTTGGTTTTTTCTTTTTTTGGGGGTTGTGGGGGTCATCAGGTTGGATTGTAATTAGGAGCGCGCAATCAACTATCTAAATGAATAAAAACTTTCATCTTTCTGCGTAGGATTTTTTAAAAACTAATCTTGAGAACTTTCATAATTACATATCAATGGTAATGGGCTCTTAACTATGTAATGATTAAGTGTGAAATTAGACCCAAGTTGGATGTTAAGTGGGCTCGGCCCTTATATAAATATTGGCCTCCCCATCAAATTATTCTGGCCTGTTGTCACACTTAGTGTGGGGTCCACCTTCAACCCAATGTTGGACTGATTATGCTCTTGAAATGGGTTACTATTGGTTCCATACATTATCAAATGGAGTGAAATCTTGGGCCAGGGACCTGATGAAGAAAAGGTGATGAAACGTTACCCTGACGTCATCATAAGATCATATCTCATATTTAAAGTAGGCCATCCTCTTCTTTATTCCTTTTTAACTACTTTTATCTACCTTCTACTTCTGCCATCTAAAAAGGCTGGCTTCAGAGACCAGAGTCCTTGACTGTCATGTATGTTGATGCTGGGCTACTTTTCTCTTCTCTTTCTTTTAGTTATGGTTACGTCTTCTTCAATGCTTGAATTTATGTATTGACTTTTGAAAGGATCTCTATCAAGTTGTCTGGAAGAATATTTTGAAATTTGGATCATTTTGACTGGCTTATTTTAAGCCCCGTCCTTCTAGCAAGCCGCCCCCCCACCCACCAAAAAGATATTGAATCTGAACCCCTCAAATCAAGTTCCTTCCTTTGTATTAGTGGTGTGCTGAATTTCATTGCCATCAAAATTATCACGGCAACACGACCCTTCACTCCCTCTATAATTATATTTTATTCATGATAAGGTCCCTCAGTTTACAGGCATTCGGTTAAATTTCACTCTAATCATAATTATTTTATTTTATTTTTACAATGCCTCCCAAGGCCTACATGCTGGTTCTGCTCCTAAGCAGGCCTTACAGAGTTGAAGGCAGAGTCCGAGCCCCATAGGTGAAAATTGCCCTTCTAAGTCTAACCATATTTCTTCTCGTATTTTGACAATGGGCCTCACGACTACGACTGGCAAAGGGTTAGGATTGGCTTGGGTTGTAAAAACCATATCTCAACATATCCAGGCCAGGCCCAATGCGGACCAAAGTTGGGCCCTTAACTGGCCCTTGCAGGACAACGCATGGACAAGGTTGGGCCCATGGTCTGAAGAGGAGAAATCAATTTTTATTTTTTATCTAGTGTTTTTTCTCCACGGCATGCGATTGGAATTTTGTAACACTTTGTTTTTCAAACTATGCCCATCCAAGAGATGGGCCACTAGAGTTAAATAAGAATACAAGGCTTAACACTAGACCTAATAACTAAGCAAAGTGATTTCATGCTATTAAGAAACCACATAAAAATCATATGAGAATCAAGCTGCAAATGAATAAATTCCCACACCCCCACACACACATATTTATAGAGAGAAGTCATTAAAAAAAATCATATCAGAATCGTGCTTGACACATGTTTACACAAAAATCACATTAAGAGTCATATAAAAAATTGGTATAAGAACCACATAAGAATCCACATAAAAATCCCATGAATCTTGCTCAAATAAACCCATGCATATGCTCAAATAACCCACATATACATAAACTAAAAAAAATAAGAAGGCCAGGCCAGGCCTAGTATTGTCCAAGCCCAGCCCTCATGTTGGCACGAACCCTGCTACAGGGCCCGATTTCCGGGCCCGACAGGGGGCACGGCTCGAGCCCAAAAAGCGGGCCTTGTAGACTTTTTGTTTTGCAAGTTACTTAAGGGGTGGGCCAGGCCAGGTACATTCATACAGGGCCCAATTGATAGCCTTAGCCTTATCTGATTGTAGTGGATTTTGGCCCCATGGCAATACAGGGGGGAATTGGATTTGAGCGTTTTTTGATCTCATAGTTGGGGCGTGGTGGTGGATTCATATAGAACTGCCTCGAAAAATATTTGAAGGCACAACCTAGAGGATCCATATCCAGTCCCAAGCCTTGGGTCACATTGGAGATGGGTACCAGTACCCATTTAACTGATCAGAAAGAGCCAGATCCAAAACAGCACCGACCGGTCTTGCACAGTAGAGATGAGAATGGGTCTGGTTCAAATCAAAATCCAGTCTCTAGGGTACTACTACTGAAAAAGAGCCTGCACAAGTTCAAGGTACAGAACTTGGGTGCATAACAATTCCTAATCTAACAATCTAGACTCAGAAAAAGGGTACACTTGAAAGAGAAATATTCAAGTGCATCCATCCCTTACCATAGGGGAGGGACACTCCTCTTTTTGAAAAGTTTCAAGTACATAAAGAGTATTCCTATGGTGAGGGATAGATGCATATGAATACTCCCCAACTTGAAATATATATATATATATATATATGGTTTTGATTCTGGGTACATCTATACACCTGCACCCAACCCCGTATTTAGTCGGGTTCATTACTGACCCATTTTAAACTGGGTCCAAACCCAAGTTTTAAATTGGGCATATCTAACACCCCCAATTCCATTCCTATTACGATGTTGTAACCATATGTTTTTTAATCTGTACAGGACCTTGTGTGATTAGATGCAAAGTCAATATGTATAAGCTGTATCAGTGATTTGAGTAACATCGGCCATACTGGTGTGATCCATCTTAACCGAGAAAAAGAAGACGGAATTAATACTGTGTGACATCTCATATCGGCCGATATCAACCGCACATCTGTGGTACATGTAATACAAGTCTGAATCTGGTATCACGCCAATACTCTACTATTGACAGCCAGCCAATATGCATCAGCTACTGTAACGCATGAGGCCAATACTTAAGGCCATATGTTACCCTCCATTGGACCACTCTGAACAAAATCAGTAGCTACTCTTCTTTACAAGCATTTTGCAATCCATTTACACAAAAACCATTCTTTTCCTTTGCTTCTGTTAACATCCAAATTTCAAATGCCTGCAGCAGGCATATATGTTTGTATATAATACGGGATAAATGGATGTTGGAGATGCTGAATGAATTTAAGCAGAAAGAGGAATTACAGACTCAAATCTCAGTAGCGGACTCTTCACCATCCTTTACAGCCATCCAGTCCTGCTTGGGTCCCTGGAAATCATTCAAAATCAGCTTCTAATTGAACTGTGGGATCTGTTTTGCATTACATGTCACAACCTTTTCAAACAAAGACAGCAGAGACACAGAAGCAACACCAATGTTAGGAATAAAATAAAAAAGTATCAGATACGAAACATCATGGATATGTTGCCTTTTTTTAAGGAGAGTATGCAGGTGTCATAGATCTATAGCATGTGCTATATCCTAAGGAGGCCGCATCATTGTTACATGAAGTTGTTTGTTAAAGAGGAGATATATTAATCTGGGTTTTAGAATTAATCTCAGGTTCATTAAGGATGCCCAATTTTAAAATTTTTATAACTAGGCTTCAATTCAAGTTCTTGACTGTTTCAGATTTTTTAGGGCCCTTGTGTACAACAAAATCAGATTGGTTTAAGTTCATGCAACCTATCACAAAGGATAGTGACTTCTCCCTTCCCCCATGCATCTTATATCTCACTTGTGGTTTTGGCATAGTGCATCACTTCTACTAAACGCCTTAAACACACCCTCAGTACTTTTAAGGATTGGTACAAAATTACTTATCTCAACTGACCTAGATTTTTCCATTTATCTTCATCATCAACGGGAATCACATTTTGGTCATCTGTGCTTAAGTAGACTCCTGAGTCCTGAATTCACACCATAAGGGAGAGGGTTGACATCAAACAATCTCCAAGATAAAGGAGGGAAACTCAACCACACAAATAAACTTCATATGTTACTATGCTTTTCAAGTATATGAATTAATAGAACTTAATGAATGAAGGAGGGCCAAGTTCCCTTCTACAACCGGTCGACCAACTAGTCTCTTTCCTAACTCTTTTCGGAACGGTAGCTGAGACTTGTTTAAAGACTCGTGCAAGTAAAACTCTTAAAATCTTGCAACTACGGTGTTGGGTGTACAATATTAGTAAATAATCAATAACTTCTTTTTACTTGTAGGAATTGAATAATCTTGGGTTTGTTGGATGAGTAAATACATCTTCTTCTTCTTTTGTCAACTGGTCATTGTTTTATGGATGAAACATACTTATCTCAATGGAGAAAAAGAAAACAAGAGAATGTATCCAAAGACAAATAAACCCTAATTTACAAATTTGACATGTGAGACCCTTGTTGCGTAGAAGTGGTGCTCCTTAGGGATCTCCCGAGCCCATCAGTTATGCATCATTTTCCTTGGCTTGAAAGAACTTGTCCTTGAGTTATATAGGGATTCACTTGAATCAAAGATAAACAGCAAAAACTCTCAATTTGATGGTTGGAAATCTTTCATTCGTCATCGCTTTGATCATACATGCCTCCATAGGGCAGTAAAATCAAGGTATGAGCACTTACTACTTGCTTAGATCAGCTGAATAACTCCATTGGACCATTAGATCTGTAAATTACCTCGATTAGTCTGACGGCATATAAACTGCAGCCATTTAGCCATTGATCTTTTCTCATATTTAAATCATGGATGATCCAGAAGACCATCAGTTAGAGGGTTGGGTTGTGAGATTCAGATATGGATCTTTTTTAAATTAAAACCATGAATGATGTCCAAAGACCAAATGACCGAACGGTTGAGTTGTGAGAGATCAATGACAGGAACATTATAGGTTGGTGAGAACGGAGGAGGGTCTGGAATCAGTTCTTCAATCAGATTCATCTGATGTTTAGTGCAGTATAGTTAGGTCCTGAATCAAAGCTGTTGATCAAACCCTGGGCAGGGTTCAATGTGAGACAGGGTTGGGCAGTGGTTTCGGATATAGTGCTAAAGGTATAGGTTCGAAGTGGGCTGTGGCAAGACTGTTGAATTGGGGACAACAGATTGTGTAGGGTTCTTTGGGGACCAATGCTGGGGTTAATCTGTGGAATTTGTTGGATTGGGTTGGACGGATCAACGTTCCTATTGGGGTTTAATCAAAGTTGAAACTGGGCAGTCTTGGAGGGATTCCGCTGGTTAGCTCCATTGGGAATAAAATAGCAGGAAAATTGAAGAGGAAAGGCTACCGTTCGGTATTAGTTGGGGTGAATTTTGAGCAGAAAATTGAAGGGTTCAGATAGGTTTTGACTTTTGATGGTTTTCTACATGGGGCTAGTCTATAGTTGTGAAATTAAGGGAAATTGGGTGACATCAATGGATTTCTTGCTGAGGGTGCAAGGGGTATATGGGTTTCTTTATTTTTGTTGATTTTCTTTCTATTTTATTTTTATTTTTTATGGTGATGGTAATAAGGTTCATGGTTGTTGAGAGATAAGGTAGAATGATGTAAACCCTAGGGAAGGGTTTCTCCTCCTACTCTTCTTATTCTACTTCTCTGTGCAATTGAAGTATTGAACTGTCGTTCAACAAGTCTAATTAGGTCTGTAGGATTATCGGTTGGGATTATTTTATGCTGGATTTGGAGGTTTTTAGAAATATTTTCACTACTATAACAGAAACTGCAGCAATCTGCAGAAATTAAACAAAACAAATGGAAATTCAAAATTATGGTTAAGGCCTAGGTTGGGGTTGTTTGGAATGAAGAATAGAAGGGTTTGATTGGGTTTTGAAGATTAAATTTTGGGGCTTCTCTGGACTGATGAAAATTGAAGAAAATTTTGAAAAAGAAAAATAGTAAGGATGTCAAGAAGAAGATCAACTCACGAATTCGTTGCCCATGCATCGAGGGACAACATAGTGGGGCCAACTTTATGATACATCCAAACCATCTACATACATGGGACCTCCCTAAGTACACTAGATCAATCAAGGTCTCACCTATACAAATGGATTGGACCGTTGGATCGAAGGTCAAATTTTTTTCTTTAATATAAATTCGTTAAAATTTGTGGGACACGGATGAAGGGGTTAGAGGCATGGGATTGACCCCAAACTCGATATATGGGGCCATCCAAGTAATCTCTTTCCATCCCCTCCAAGTCCCATTGTAAGGTCCCCAACCTTAATAGAGCGTTTAATTTCTTAATATTGGCGATTAGCCTAATTAATTGTGATTCTAGCTAATTAGGCAGGTTTAGCGGCTAAGCGAGTTTCTTTTATCATTAGAAAGTGGTTTGCGAAGTTTAGTTGCTCAAATAATCACATTTCTATTAATTCATTCAAATAGGGCATTTAAGTCATTTCCCCCTCCATCCCTCATTTTTAACTCCATTCCAGCTATTTCATTCGTTTCCTTCCTCCATTGCAACTGCTGGAACTTATTCTTCTCTCCCTCCCTCTTCATTTCTTCTTCTTGCATGTGCCATTGGAGAAGGGATTCAAGGCCAACCAAGCTCATCATCTTCTTCCTCTATATCTTGACCTAAATTTGATGAGTTTCCTCAAACCCTTTCTTCCCTAATTTCCTTCCTCATTGTTGTAGAGATCTTGCATGTTGATATATCTCCTTTCTTTCTCTTCCATTGTGCTCTTTGGGTTTAGGAGAAGGGTTTTTGGAAGTGTTTTGGCTTGGTGAGAGTGGAGAGCTCCTTCCTCCTTTATCTTCCCAAAATCTCCATTTCTTCACTCTCTTTGGTGAAGGCAAGTAGATTAGCTTTATCTATTGCTCATGCATGTATATTTATCTTCACTCTTGATAATGCAAATTGTTTAGGCAACCCATAATGCCAAGCTTGTCTATGTTTATTTGGATTTTGACATGCTAGATTAGGGAATTAATGGAATTGGACCCTAATTGAATGGTTGGGTTTGTTGATGGGAGGAATGGAATGGATGTGGAGAGAGCAAAGAGGCTCTTTTGTTGCAGGGATGGTCTAGGAGGAGAGGGGATTAGATTCCCCAAGGTTTGGACTCAAAATGAGTCATTTTCCGCAATTCTGGGCACTTGGCTCGAGCCAACCTTCAGTTTGCTCAAGCCAAGGAGCTTCTGGGAAGTTTGGCTCGAACGAACCTTAGTTCGCTCGAGCCAAGGAGCTTTTGTGAGCAATTCGCTCGAGCTAAACTTTTGTTAGCTCGAGCGAACTGCTCCGGGCTCAGGATGACCATCTTCCGGAAGCCATAACTTTTGAAACCGTTCGTCGGAATTTGGATTTCTACATATCGTTGGAAAGCCCTCGAGACGTAGAATCCAATGGTATACTTATCTTAATGATTAGAGATTGGGAAAGGAAGTGGGTATTGAGTCAATGAACCAAGCACTTATCTCTTTTGGAAAGGGATTCTAAACCTAGTTTGGACCCTAAGTTGGAACCTATTGACCCTAACCCTTACATGACCAATTGGGGAAAATGAAAACGGAGCACGTTTGGCTTGGTGTGCTTCGTCGGTTGTCCAGGATTTTCCGTATATTAACATAACTTGGCCGAATGTGTATGGAATTGAGTTAATTGGTGCCCAACAACTTTCGTACACCATAGGCCCACCAAACTAGGACACCATTGACTCATCCTCCATACGTACTCCGTTGGGGATACGCTACGTACACGGTGGACAACTCTTGACCTAGGATTGGCTTGTTCTTAACTCTTGACCTCGCGAATCATGTATTCATAAGCTTGTCGTACCTTATACACTCTAATCTTGTATTTTTGTATATTTGTAACTTAACTTGTAGAATTAGGATTTGACCGGACTTAGAGTGTATCCTTAGGTACCTTCGTCTTGTATTGATGAGCACGTGTAGATAGACTTGGAAGAGGACTACTCTAGAACTTGGGAACTTGACTTGTATCTTGGCTTGGCTTGGAGTAGCCCTCAACTTGCTATCTTGTACTTGGAACCTATCCACATGTATTTGTCTTGGAACTTGTGTCGTATACAAACCATCACCCATCATCTTGCATTCATGATCAGCTACAGACTAATGATTATAAAGTGGGCTGGATACTAGACACTAGGGTGGAACAGTCGGGTTTGGACAGCATCCATGGCATGAATAGCTAGAGAGCGGGCTCGGACCGTGCTGCTATTCCTAGGACCGGGAGCTAGGATCCCCCTAGAGTCGACTTTTGGTATGCGTAGTCGGCTTGAACGTCACTTATACCCCGTGAAGATGGGTAGGACATCGACGGAGTCTCCTCTTGCTTGGCATTGCATTTTGTGGATGGTTATTCTTGTAATCTTGCTAGGATTTATCTTGTCACTTAATTCCTTTAATTACTCATGCTTTATGCCTAGCTTATACCTTGCTATCTTTTAATCATGTACTTGTCTTTATTCTCTTTTGAAACATGTTATGAATAATGTATATTGCTTATCTTCTTACCAACATATTGTTGATCCTTTATTCCGTGGTGTGCAAAGGACACCTACTACTATTACGCCGACCCGGATGCCGGGGCAATCCCAGAGGATCCTCAACCGAGGGAGGAGGATGAGGTACGATAGTGGGATGCCGATGATGTAGCATAGTGTCATCACTCCCGGCACTAGTGCGTGTTACACAGGGATATTTATTATCGTGTCACCTCATTTCATCTTTTGGTTTAGATCTTTTGGACTTGTCTATCTCAGCACTGTATATCTTTTATACCAAGACCTAGGTTTTTGGGATGGTCCTGATGTTTATAAACTTTATATGTTTTATCTTTTGAAACTTGAATATATATAATGGAATGAAATCCATACTTGCTTTGATGTTCCTACAGGTTTAATATTGTATATATCGGACAAGTCTCATTGATTATTTGTTAATGAGGCTAAACTACACAATCCTCACAGCGGACTTTGATCCTTGGGCATTAAGGGAAAAAAAAATTTAATTAGTCCTAAAGTTCACACCCCGGATCCGGTTTAATTATTAATCGGGTTTGGGGGACGTGACACCCATGATCATAGGTGGGCCCCATTAAGTTTGTCCCTCACCATATGGTGAGGGAAGGATGCACATGAATGTTCCCCTATATATATATATATTTTATTTTGAGAACATATATGGTGTGGGACAAACTTGATAGGGCCTACCTAGGGCATCACTGATCATGGGACTCGGGGGGAATGGAAAGAGACATCTTGGATGGGCCCAATATAAAATTTGGGGTCAATCCCATGCCCCTAGCCCCTTCATCCATGGCCCACAAATTTAACAACTTTATAGTAAAGAAAAAGAAATTGAACAGAGATCCAACGATTCAATCCATTCGGATTAGTGAAAACTCAATGGATCCACTGTAATTTAAGGGGCCTCATGTGTGTGGATGGTTCAGATGGATCATAAAGTAGGCCCCACTATGATGTCCCTCACCGTAATATGGCAAGGCATAGATGCGCAGACGAGGCTTTGATGATGAATCCTTACGACAACTCACTAAAGAAATAAACAAATAAAAAGTCATAAACCTCTTTGAGTCCTTCATGTGGTCCATGGGCCTGGCTGCATGGCCTAACTTGGGTGTAAATCCCAACAAGATATTTTCGTAAGCATTAGGACACATAGGGAACCCTTCACACCCTTTGTTTTCTTCACCGAGAGGAGAGCCAATTAGGGGCCAGATGCATTGATTGAAGACGGTGGATAGAGATTCTCCTTCTTTTTTTTTTTTGCTACATTGGGAACTTGAACACTCACATCCTTTACCAGCTGAACACTCTTAACCCACACACTCACTAACTTGAACACTCTTAAGCCACACACTCACATCCTTCACCAGCTGAGGTACAGCTTGGGGACAATAGACATTCTCTCTCTTGATATAATCTCTTTAGTCAACAGGGATTTGTAATTTTTGGTTGGCATTTTTCTCCCATGCCAATTTTGATCTTTTTTTTATATAACATCCTTTTGGTCTATTCAGTCCTCCTCTCTTCTTCCTCCATATAGGCTCTTTTTTTTTAATTCCCCGAAGATAATTAAAACATCCCCAACTTAAATAAATTGACAAAATGCCACAATAGAAACTCTCTCTCAACATGAAAAGTCCTAAATATCCATAAATAAGCATAAATAATGGAATGTAAAGGGTTCAACTTGTGAGTAACCAAAAGTTTCTGACAAAAATGAATGAGGGATTTCTAGGTGCATCATGCAGAGGATAGTCGAGGTTTTCGCTAATCATACAAGCTAACAGAATTGCAGTAGTATTACATATTTACATGCAATGTGCTTCTATAAATGCGAGTTAATCACGGAACAATGCACAATGGAATTAACCCACATACCTTTCCTTGCCGAATGATTGATGGAAAACTTCCTGTCATATCAACCACAGTGGATGGATCCGCCACTCTAACACCACCATCAACAACAAAATCAAGACCCTAAACAATGAAACAGAGCAACTTACAAGTCAGACAAGCACAATTGTACAACTAATTCATATCATGGTTTTATATATGGTTTCACTGTGACTCACCTGTGTCACTCTGTCGTTCATTTCAAGATTGAGTGACTATCATTATCAAAGCCAAATCATATCTCGGACCGGCTTTGTGAGTTCTACCTTACTACCCAATTGTATTTTATGGCAGAACAATCTGAATTTTTTCTCTCTTTATGGTATAAAGAATGAGCTAAAATTTTGACATACATGAACATGCATTTCCTTTTAGATAATGTTTTCCTTCAGGCACTAGGAATCCAGGATTAATGCAAATATTTACATGGGAGGATTGTTGCAGAATTGATTCTTGATAGCACTTTTTAGTTGGCCGAAGCCTACATGAAGCAAATTGAGCATCATAAGAAGACCCATGAGGTTTCAATGAAGAAATGATTAAATTTGAGCCCCAGACAGTCTCCAATTTTATTTAAACAGTGATTACAGGGACTGTTTTGGCAAAAAGAGAAGACAGCCTGATTTGAAATTTTCAGAAATTTATGAACCCCAAAATTCCAGACCATACAGAGATTTTGGGCCAATTTTTGTGGGCCAATCAAGGCCCAAACCACAAAGAGCCGGTACCCCTTGGGTCGCCCAAGGATGGGCTTCGACCCTATGGGGTCCACTTCATCCAGAAGTGAGCCATGTGGGGCCATAGTGGTTTATTTCCAAGGTTGTCTGGGACTCCAGATTTGGAAATTGGATCTTTTTTCTTTAATTTTTTTTTTCATTAATTGCAATGTTTTGAATAGAAAATAGTAGGGTGGGGGGCTGATGAATTCACACGCATTGCAACAGCAGCTCGGCGTTCAACGGGACTGAATATCTCTATAATTGATATGAGTTACTACTTAAATAGCCCGTTTTGCACAAACTTACTTTGTTCTCTATTATTTCTTATTTTTCAGAAATTTTTAGAGGCTTTTTAGGAACAGCATGGAACAGCTGGGGTGAACATGAAAGTTCAAGCTAGGCACCTATGCTAAGTCGGGGGGCGGGGGGTGGTCGTGGGGTTGGGGTTAGGAGTTAACAGGACTAAGTTAAAATTTTAACTAAATCAAACAAATTTCCATCCCAAAAAAGAAATCACAAGTAACAAACACAATCAATGATCACTTAGGTTGAATCACAAGATATAACTTTGATATTGAGCAATAAAGTGATCAAGTGAGCAATTCAAAACATATTGCAAAGTGATATAACAGTAGTTGATATGTCAATTCAAGGACACACTAAGCTATAGCACATATAAAGCTACCTAGGCATGCCAATCTCAGGAGATAAACACACCAAATTTATAGTGATTCAGTCAGATAACCTACATCCAATGAGGCCTCATATGAGGATTTGGATCAAAATAGATCGGAATGGAGAAACAAAATTCGTGTAGCCGACCCCAACATAGTTGGGCAAAGGCTTTGATGATGATGGTCACATGACCTACATCCACTCCCATTATGACCGTTCCCTTGGTCTACGATATTCATTATTTGAGGTTTTCAAAGAGGCTCACTTCAAACCAACTACAATTAAGATGTTTTGATAAGGTGGTTCAATCACTTAGGTCTACTCTACCAACCTATTTTTTAGTGGTTCGATCAAAAATGTCTAATCCACTTTACAATGTAAATGAATTGAAAATAGAACAAGAATGCTTGCCTCTAGACAACGATGATGCCTTGTGTGTGCTCCTAGATGCTCGGGACCGAAACTCCAAGCTTTAACCTCCTTGCAATGCTCCTTGGTGGTGAAAATGCTCCAATGAGTGCTCAACCAAGACGTGGGGGAGGTATATGTCTAGGGTTACTTGGTTTGAACTATGTGAGCTTGTGGGATACCCTAGTGAAGAGGAATTCCACTAATCACACTTGTATGAGCTTAACTGCGCTTAGATATGCTTATGAGTGGAATTGGATTTTGGGAGCTCTTGTAGAGTGTTACTTAGTAGCTAGATTATGGAGGAAGAGAGTTCTCAAAATCATGGATATTCCAACCATTGGAATGAGCTCAAACATATATAGAGAAGCTCCCAACGGCTAGTTTACGGTTAGCTGTGGACTTGTTACGGCTAGCCATGAATCCCCAAAGGCTAGTTTGACTGACAGTTAAAGAGGGCTAAACTGTACAATGGTTAGGCCACGGTTAGCTGTGGGAGGATATACAGTTGGTTGTGCTGGCCGTATCTCAAAGTCGCTGAAAAACTCAATTCTGGAAAAGCAACAGTGAGCTGGCCGAAGGGATTTTACGGTTGGCTTACAGCAACCTCATGGTTAGCCGTATCATGGATTACAGTTAGCCGTAAGCTGACCGTTGTTCAAAATGCTGAAAAAATGACATTTTGCAAAAGCAACCGAAAAAGGTCCTTGGACGCCTTACGGTTAGCCGTAGAGCCATAAGGCCTGAAAATGATTAACTGATCAACTTAGCCCATTTTACCCTGGTGAGATTTAGCTGTTGGTATGAGGGTTCTAAGGGCCTATCCTTGGTTAATCCTAGGGTCCATAATACCAGAATAGGTTGGCACAAATCGGAGGAAATGATTTGATGATCCATAGACTTCCAGACTTGATTTTCCGGACTTGATGTTGATCTCCCTTGATGAATCTTCCAGAGGCAGCAAGGTCTTAGACTTAGACACGGAATTGACAACCCAGAGAAATACAGCTTGACTATGGAACTAACAGAACATCCACTAACTAGTAAACGTACTTCCCAGAAAAGACTGATGTTGTGTTTGGTTGGACTCATTTCAAGGGCTTTTTGGGCTTTTGATTGTGAAAAAACCCCAAAAGCTCAAAAAAGTTTGTTTAGTTATTGTAGCTTTATAGTGGCTTAAGGAAAAACACAGTGGAATAAGTTCTGCGTGGATGAGCAATTGCTGCATCACTTCGCTGTGGGGACATGCTTCTTTGCTTTTGCGAGATGCAGATGGAAATATAGCGGAAACGGATGGACTTTTATTTTAGCATACACATGGATGAAAATATCAGCCGCTACGCTATATCGGCCGAGCCCGCCACGTTACATAAAATTTATCGGGTATCGCACCTTGTGGCACCCGTAAAGGCCGCTACGCAGGCAGCCACGTTTTGTGGCGCCCGCTACGACTAGGCTGCCCAAAAAAGAAAAAAAATTCAGAGAGAGATCGGACATTGTTGTAGCATGCAGAACTGAAATGTTTTTTTTTTTTTTAAAGGAAAAATCTGTTTCACGGAAGATGAAGGAATGAAAAAAAAAAAAAGAAGAAAGCAGATGGAGAAACATACCTGGAACTGGAAGCAGCAGCACCGCCGCAGCAACAGCCAGCACGGCAGCAGCACCACCACCACCACTTTTCTTCTCCTTCTCCTTCTCTTCTTCTTCTCTTCTTTCTTCTCTTTTCCTTCCCCTCTTCTTCTTTTCTTTCTTCCTCTTTTCTCAATCCTTCTATTTGGGAGAAGGAAGTAGGGCAACAAAAGCCTCTTTCGTCCCTTCTTTATTTAGCTAGCAGGGTAGATAAGAATGGGCCCACATTGGGCTCCCCTTATGAAAGGTGTAACTAAAGATTAAATGGGCCCACAGTGGCTAACCTTTTCAAAGTTATAAATAAAACTCAATTGGCCCTCAGAAAAAATAAAGCTGATGCACCCAATGTTATTAGTTCTTGCCATTGGTGGGCTCCACAATGGGTCCTAAATATTAAAATAAAAAAAATCATGGTTCGCCAAATAAACAAAAATTAGGGGCTTAACAAAATTTTACTCTAATTAGACATAGAGACCAAGCAAATTTCACTCTAACCGGAAATAGGGCCATGGCCAATTTCACACTAATTGAAGATAGGCTCTAGCAAAATTTTCTCTAATAGGAAATAGGGCTCAACCAAATTTCATTTTAATAGGAAATAGGACTCTAACCAAATTACGCTCTAATAGGACACAGTGGCCCAAATTAATTTTACTCGGATAGGAAATAGGGCCCTAATCAAATTTTTCTTTAACAGAATATTTTAAACTATATATATACACACATACATTTCAAAATACAACTCAGAAATGTGATATTCTAAGAATTGATGGTGATAATATTTTGATGACACTATTTGATTATAAACATTAATACATGTGAAAAAAATGATTATTCCTACTATTTTCTATTCATACAGCAATACAGGGCCTCATACAATGAAGGGACCGCTACGCCCCCTTATCTCAGTTACTTTCGCAAAAAAAAAAAAATTACATTTTCTATCATTTTCTAATATTCTAGATTTTCTGTGATTTTTTCAGAGTTTTTGCATGTTTTTTTCAAAACGCACAGCTACGCTACGTAGCGCCCGCTTCGTAGCATTTTGCGGCGCTACCGCTATTTTCATCTCTTTCATCTCTCTTACAACAACTTCCGCACATATACCCATTGCAGAGAACGGGTCTCCATCTTCATCTCCAGATACAGATACAGCCAGATTCTCTCATCTCTTTATCCTCTCTTCCATCTCAGACCCACCCTTTATTTTCCATCTGATCTCACCACCAAACAAGCTTCTTTCTCTCTCTGTGTCTCTCATCACCCTAAAACAACCCATCCTACAATATCCAGCCCATCTACCCATTCAGCCAAACCAGGCCACATCATCCCAAATATAACACCCATTGCCTGCAACCATCCTCATAGATCTAACCACCAGCCTCAGCAAACCTCTCTCCCTCTCATTCACCAAAACAGAGACCCACCTGCAACTCCATGAATCCAACCAACCAAATGGCCCTCCACCTGCATCATATCCGAACCCACACCCATCTGTTACTCTACACGACCCAACCCCATCACTGTAACATCACATTCCAACCTATGATGCCCAGATACGAATATGGGTATGGACACGATACAGGGATCGGGGATACGACTCTGCACTTTTGGAAATCTAGGACACGGATACAGATATGGGTGTCCTAATTTTTCCTTTAGATCATGCTTGAATTGATGAAATTATCATTGTTTATGTTCCTTTCTAACATTTTCTATGTTGAGAAGTAAGAAAATTTAAAGAACTAAATGAAATAATGGACTTGTGAAGTAGGATATGCTAAACTTATACCCTCGAGCTTGAGGGGACAGCTGTTAGTATATGCTATTAGACTTATGGGTCTATTGGATATTCTTGTATCTTCTAATTTTATTGACAGATATAGTAGCCGTTTTTCTTTTCTTATCGTTTATTTTATTTTTGTAGTCGATGACTCGATATAGCTGTCTTTCACTATTCTGTAATGAGCACATCAATGGATGAGTAGGCATGTATCTCAAAACATACAAGACAGTGAAGACACTTTCATCCCACTCTCTTTTTATTCTCTCCTCAATATTTCTACTAATCATATCCCCATTCTTCATCCTTCAAAACCAAAAGTCCCAATTAATACGTGCAGGTTGAACATATGAAATTAAGGTATGGGAATAACCTAGTTAGTCTTTGTGGTAAATAAAGCTATGGGAGCATGCTAGATAGTCTTTGTTGCTTGTAACTCATACAATTTATTAATTCTCATGTATATACAGTTGTGTAGGACGTATCAGGGCTTCTGGGTCTGTATCTAACACCTTCCATTCATATCAACTGCCAACAAGGTATGGTGAAAATTAGCAAGTTCACCAATACTCTATACAGTTGGCAAGATCTTTCTGTCTGTCACAGTGTCCCAGGTTATACAGCTATTGACAAGAGCTAATGATAAGCCACACAGTACCCACTGCAGTTCTGATGAACAGTTCACGAATGAAAAACACCACAGAGTAACCCTGCATATATGGACAGTTTCCATACCTCTGGTTCATAGATATCGGCAATTATAACAGGGTCTATCATCCACTCATCTTGTCTAGGCCACTTCACACTGAAAAATATACAAAATAGAAATTAGGGAACATGAAAAGAGGAAAAACTTGACAGTCTCAAACAGGTAATTGGTGAGGTGTTAGTGGATGCGACATTGTGACTACACATGGAGACGATGCACATAATATTTTATCTTCAAACACAAGCACGCGCAGAGGGAGTTGTAAACATTCACTTATTTTTTCAAAAGTCATCTCTATTCCCTTGTTTCTTACGTCTTCCCTTCTCTCTCTTCCACAAATAACAAAGTATGACCCTTATACATATGCATAGCTGCTATACATATACTGATATACCATGCATTTAAAAATATTCAAACCAAGTGATGGACCCAGGTGTACATGAGAAACAGCCCAAAACTCAAATATCAAGACCATCAAAATTTGAACTGATCGGGTTGTTCACTTTGTATTGTTTATTATTTTTTCATCGTTGACAAACATTCCATAGCCAAAATATGGACAAAATTAGAAACGGCCCTCTAGAATGATTTTTGGGTTACTCCCCATCCACAAATTGGACAGTTGATATTAAAGCATGTATGTTAAACAATAACAAGAGACAAATTATTTTCTGAAATAAGAAACGGCCGAAAATTTCCTACCAACCTCGTGGAAATTAAAGGTGCATCCAACTTTTCTAGTATGGCTCGACAGATAGGATCATCTGGCATGCGAACACCAACACTTTTCCTTGATGAAAATTTTGTTGTAGTCCCATGCCTTATACACTGTTTCGGCAGTTCTTTACTTGCAGGTAAGATGAAAGTGTACTGTTGTATAGAAATTGTCAGTTATGTCTATAATCCTCACCTTCAAAGTTCAATATTTCCATTGCAATTGCATTAAAGAACAAGTGTCCTTACAGGCCCAGGTAAGCAATGCTTAACAGCTCGAAAGATATCCATTTGACCTAGGGCATTACCACGAGGGAACCCCATAGTGTAGGTATCAATGTCCCGAAATGAGAGGCATAAAATACTGAGGGGCTGCATACACCACGCTGAGTCATCAGCATATCAACTTAGCAATGTTAGACAGAAGACGTCAACCACTTCCATAACTATTCAGTATCAAATACACAACTATAAGATCCTGCATTGCAGAAAATGTATAGTTTGCTGCTACACCCATTTAAGAACAAGTCAAAGCCTATTGTTTCAGGAAACCATTGGTTCCATGAATTCAATGAGAAACCTGACTGATTGAAATTTGCTCCTTTCTTTTTAAACTGTTTCTGCAGTCCAACATAATAATCATATGCCACCAAAGACTAGGATCCTACACACTGGGAAATTAGGAGAACCCACGATCTTCATGGTTCATAAGTTAGTAGTCTGAATCAACAAATAATGGGATTATATGTATCAACATGCGCACCACAGCAAACTACAAAATTGCTGTGACAAGGATTAAGTGCTATTCCAGGAAAAAAAAAAAAAGGAAGTAAATAGTCATGTCCTACCCAATACCCATTAGAAAGTTCAATGCTCTTAACTTACAGCCAAAACATTCTAAATTAGAAAGTAAACAGGAGTATATCTTGCCTTTGAGGTTTCTATGCATTTGATTCTGCAAAAACAAAATCATATGGGATCTCTGTCATAAAATATAGATAAGCTTATCAAAATTCATTTACAACAATTTAACAGAAATAAATGTTCTCCATTAACATAGCATTGTCTTTAATAGTACCTGCGAAGACGTTCAATGGCTGAATGGCTCTTCATATCACAAACAATAGCATACCTGATAACATAAGCAAACGAAATAAAGTTGAAAAATAAGAAAACATCTAAAATTAAGGCTAAGAAATCTAGCCATTCCAGAGACCCAATGCTCTGAAAGAAAGACTATGAAATCTCTTTCTACAAGGTAGAAGGAGAAAGTGAGGACTTTCCCTGAAATGTCCAAGCATCACCAAAGCACACAGGCACTCAAATTTTAGTAAATAACAACATTAGTGATTCTGCAAGACACCACAAGACAGGCTAAACCAGCACAATTGTAATTGCATCTGTGAAACCCAGATAATTCAATATAGGCATGTATCCATATCACATCGCATCTAATTCTATAATTTTAAGTGTAAAATCCATGTCCCTGCTGTATCCACGACATGCCCTTGCGCTATTTAGGCATCACAAGGTCAGCATGCAGAATATAACCATTAAGCACAAACAGAGAAGGCACGAGAGACAAAATGAAGAATCGTATTTGATCATCTCACAACAACGAAGCACTAAAAACACTTCTAAGCTATGATACCCAGATACTTCAAAATAGACAATGCGTGGTATCATATCATATCCGATACTTCACCATTTGCGTGTAAAATCCGTGTCCCTGCCATATCCATGGTGTTGCCCTGCTGTAACCATGCCATATCTAAGCATCATAGCTTCTTACGACAACTACTACTACTAATATTTTGGGAGATGGGAAAAATTTATCATTCAAAAAACACAATTTCAACCAAAGCGCAAGATTGACTTGACAAAGTGGCACCTTCAATTCAATCAACATTACAAAGCCAATAAAGCTTAGCTATGAACGTGAGACCCACACAATGGGCATAGGTTCAATCTAGAATCAGAATCCATATCCGTACAACTCAATTTTCCCAACCAGTCGCCTCCACACACAAGAACATGGGAGATAAGTTAAGGGACAAGGAACCAATCCTTCCAGAAAGATTTGGAGGAACTTCCTAGAAGGGCAAGGCTTCCACATCTAACCATCCGCATCATCTTTTGAAAGAAATATATAAGATAATAGACTCAACAAAGACACACTCAGACCCTCAAAGCTCCGACAGAAACCTCTTGAGTGATATAGCCCATGACAAATTTTCTCCCACCCACGCATAGCAATCCTTAACAAAGACCATTTGGTTTGACAACTCTAAATAGTCTAGAAACCATTCTAAACAGAGGACCCACAAACCCCACTTCAAAACCCACCCCTGAATCAAACACCATCTCACCCCACAATTGTCTCTTCCATAAGAGTTGAAATAACACACAAACAACCAGACCTTTCGCGCTTAGGGGCACTACTCAAAGCCCAACCCCTCTCACCCTCACCTTCACCATAATTTAGAGAGATACCCTTCTACATAAAGCCTTCCTTTCTTTACCAAACCACTGCCGCCATTTAGACAACAAAGCCCCATTCCTTCCACCATCCTTCCATTGCCCACTCCTGCCCCTAGGTTTCACTACATCACTCCACTTCATGAGATGTGTCTTCCTCATATCACTATTCACCTCCATAAAAATTCATTTTGAATGCACTCCAAACTTTCAACTACCGAAACTGGCATCTTGAATAAAGACATAGGAAAATGAAACGTTTGATCACCACTAAGCACCTTGCCAACCTAAATAAAATCGTATTGTCAGCAAATTGTAAATGAGTGATCAAAATATTCCCATTGCCCTATCCAAAAGCTTCAATAAATCTAAGGTCCTTGGTCTTCAACAAGAGGGCACCAAAAGCCTTGGCTAAAATGATAAAAGGAAAGGGGAGAATGTGTCCCCTTGCCTTAACCCCTTAGAATCCATAAAAGAAGAATACGAGACCAATCCACCCAAACTGAGAAACAAGTAGACGATCGGCATTCTAAAATCCAACATCTCCACTCCATGCGAAAGCCCATCTGACCAAACATGTCATCTACAAACTGCCAATCAATGTGGTCATGGTCACACTTGACATTGAGAGATGGCAGAACAATGATGAAGCTTCAAATGCTTAAAATTGTCTGTCCATTAGGGACGACCATTCTTTCATTATAAAGGGGCTCAATCCCCTGATTACATGTAAGTGTATCCTAAATATCTGATTTACAAACTAATTATGCACAGGTGTCTGCACAGGTGTCTTTGACTAAGTATTTACAAACTAATTATGCACAGGTGTCTACACAGATGTCTTGACCAAGTAATATATCCAGTTTGGGCCCAAAATGGGCCTGGGCTTGGATTGACCCCCCCCCCCCCCCCCCCCCCCCCCCCCCCCCCCCCCCCCCCCCCTCAAATTGATGCTGGGGAGTCATAAAGCAGCAATTTGAAACAAGAAATTGATAACGAGGCCGAGGGAGTCCCTTCGTGAAGATATCTGCAAACTGAAACTCGGTAGGGACATGAGGTAGACTAATGACATCCCGCTTATATTCATCCCGAATAAAGTGACAATCAACTTCATATATTTAGTACGTTCATGAAAGACTGAATTTTCAGTGATTCGGATAGCCCCAGTATTGTCGGCATGCAATGGAGTAGGAGAGGTCTGAGCAAACCCAAGTTCCGAAAGAAGGCCCCGTAGCCATAAGATTTCAGAACAAGCGGAAGACATTGCCCTATACTCAGCTTCCGTGGAAGATCTGGACACACGTTCTTGTTTCTTGCATTTCCAAGAAATGAGTGAATTTCCAAGGTACATGCACCAACCAGTATTAGAGCGATGCGTGTCTTAACAGCCTGCCCAGTCAGCATCCGCATAAGCAGTCAGATGAAGAGGATTATTATTTGGATAATATAAACCACGAGAGACAGTTCTCAGCAGATAGCGAATAATGCGTTTCACCGCTGTCAAATGAAGGTGGCGAGGAGTGGTCATGAACTGGCTCACAAGATTTACAGCATAGGAGATGTCAGGTCTAGTGATGGTGAGATAGACAAGACTTCCCACCAGGCGCAAGTATGTATGAGGATTAGGAAGGAGATCGCCATCATCTTTACTCAGCTTGAGATTGACCTCGATAGGTGTATCAACAGGCGAAGAATCATGGAGGTCAGCTAACTCGATAAGGTCTGATGTGTATTTATGTTGATTAACAAAGCGACTTTTGGGAGATTGATGCACCTCTAAGCCCAAGAAATAATGCAAAGGATATGGAAGTAAGTCCGAAGGGAATCTTGGAGAGATTTGATCATACCATCATCCGTGCCAGTGATAATAATATCGTCAACATACACCAGAAGCACAGTAACTCCAGTAGATGTGTGACAGAGAAGAGAGAGGGATCATATGGGCTCTGAGTAAAGCCAATTTCGCATAAGTGACCTTTGAAGGTTTCGAACCATACCCGAGGAGCTTGCTTTAGACCATAAAGCGATTTTTGCAAACCGACAGACGGACCTCTTGGAGGGAGAGGGGACGCCTTGTGGTATACGCATATAGACTTCTTCTTGCAAATCCCCATGGAGAAATGCATTTTTGACATCCATTTGGTATAATGGTCACGATTGAGATGCAGCAATGGCGAGAAGTAACCTAACAGATGTCATCTTTGCCACAGGTGCAAACGTCTCCTCATAGTCAATGCCATACTCCCTGTCTGTTTCCAAGTGCCACAAGTCGAGCTTTGTGTCTATCCAAGGACCCATCAGATTTAAGTTGATCGAGTAGATCCATTTGCAACCAATGGGCTTAACTGCTGAAGTACACTCCACAATATCCCATGTGTGATTCAGATCCAATACATCTAATTCCTCCTTCATGGCCTGGTTCCAGCAATCTTGTTGGACAGCCTGCAATAAGAACTTGGGATAGAGAGAGAAGATAGAGTGGACATCAAAAAAGTATGGGAAAATCCATATCGCTCAGGCGGTCTAGAATTTCTGGAGGAGCGACGTAAGGCAGGAGTAGGCGTTGAACCAGTTGTCGGTGGAGGATCAAGGGAAGGGCCATCTGCAGTTGGAGGTTTCTCCCGTCGGTGGTATACAAAAGCAGGCTTAAACCAAGTAACAGAGGTTTGATCTGAAAAATCTGGTAAGAGAGCTGGTGAAGAGGGATGAGGAAAGTCCATGTGAGTTTGGAAGAAATATTGATTTTCAAAGAAAATAACATTTCGAAAAACCCTGATTCGACGACCAATGGGATCATAACAAACAAACATTTTTTATTAGTGGCATAACCCAAAAAGGCACACCTGCGAGATTGTGCTGTTAGTTTCGTTCTTTCTGTGGGAGGTAGATGAACGAAGCAAACACAGCCAAAGGTATGTAGGTGATCAAACACAGGATGATGACCAAATAATTTAAAATAAGGTGTTAAATGAGCAATGGTAGGTGATGGAAGGCGGTTAATGAAATAGACAGCCGTGGTGAGAGCTTCAATCCAAAAACGAGGGGGAATGGATGATTCAATCAAAAGAGTTCTAGTTACATTAAGAAGATGTCTGTTTTTCTGTTCTGTTACTCCATTTTGTTGTGAAGTGTACGGACAAGTACGTTAAGAAATGATTCCTTTATTGTTTAAAAGGGATTGAAAATCCTTGGAAACATACTCCCCCCCTGAGTCTGAGCGCAAAGTTTTAATGCATTGTGAGAATTGGTTTTCAACATATTTAACAAAAAATTTAAATGCATTAAGAACATCAGACTTTGAATGTAATAAATAAATCCAAGTAAATCTGCTATAGTCATCAATGAAAGTGACAAAATACTTGAAATGACTATGTGAAAGAGTCGGAGCAATGCCCCAAACATCACTGTGAATTAAGGCAAAACATGCAGTGCTCCGTGTACCCAATTTACAAGCATCACAGTCAAAGAAGCAGAATCAACAGGTTTATTTATTAATCCAGATTGAAATAAAGTAGACAATGTAGAAGCATTCGGATAACCAAGTCTATTATGCCACAAACGAGAATTATTCTGAATGAAAAAACAAAATAATTGAGGTAAAGTGTTATTCTCAAGAACGGAAGACATTAGTAAGGAAAAAAGTCGGCCACGCTTAGGCCCCCTCACGATCACTTCCCCCGACTCCTGGTCCTGCACAACACATCCAGAAGAAGAAAAGGAGACAGTGTAATTATTGTCAACAAGTTGACCCACAGAAACCAAATTGGTAGTAAGAGGAGGAGAAACGAAAACATTTGTTAAGGGTAAGGGGCCAGGGGTATCACCAATAGAGGTGATGGGGAGATGATCTCCGTTTGCAGCTTGAACAATGAGATGACCAGTGTAAGGAACGACATTCTTTAATGTTATGGGTGAAGAGGTCATATGGTTACTTGCACCAGAATCTAAGTACCAGGTATTGGAAAGAGAGGAATCAGTACCTGCGATGTTCATGGATGCTAAGGCATTGATGATCATTTGGTTAACCATCTCAGGGGTGAGAGGAGCTGGAGACGTAGATTGGGATGAGGAACCAGGATGTGAGGATGAATCATACTGCAGAGAACCATTGAAGTCAGATGATGCATATGGTGGAGTGGTCACTGTGTAAGCAGTAGGAGCTGACGACATGGTGGAAGTACCAGGGACTGACTGCACTGACTGCAGTCAATAACATGACCAATGGCCTTACAATATCTGCAAATTTTTGCCTTGCATTGATTAGCATAGTGTCCATATTTTTTGCAGTTATGGCACTGAACTCTACTGATGTCCCGAGGAGGTTGTCTGGTTGTAGCAACATAGGCAAATGGAGCCTCAGCAGATCTCTGTTGTTCCAAAGTAGTTTTAGTAGCCAGACGTTGTTCTTCTCACAGAAGTTCCTGAAGACAAGCATCCAGGCTGGGAAGAGGAGCCCTGCTCATCAAGTTCGATCTAACTGTCTCAAACTCCGAACGAAGTTTCATGAGAAGCTGATCCCGATGACTACTTTGCTGTAATGGAAGCAATTCCGATAAAAGTGCTGCAGATAACATGGCAAACTTAATCTCATCATATTCAGACCAAAAGCGGTGGAAGCCATTGTAATACTCCTGAATAGACTAGGTGCCTTGAGTGAATTGAGACATTTCAAGTTCTAATTGAAACTGGCGAGTAGCATTGCTCTGTTGATAAATGTGCTTAAGATAGTCCCACATGTCACGAGTAGTGTTGCAGGGTTTGAGGTTGAGAATGAAATGAGACTCAACAGAGCCCAGCAACCAAGTCTTATTTTTAGCATCCTTTGTCTTCCAAGCTAAAATTTTCTTATCATCTTCCGCAGGTTGAGGCTCAGACCCATCAATGTGTGTCCATAGTTCTTTTCCTTCCAAGTAAATTTGAAATTGGAAGGCCCGTGAGGTATAATTAGTTCCATCAAATTGAATCAGGGATATTTCATGTTTTTCCATAACGAAAAAGTAGCAAGAAGGACATAAGTAGAAGTACAACAAAACGTGAATAACAAAATCAGATAACAACCAGCAGCCAAGAGTTGAGGAATAAGGATGGCCAGAACAGTGCCCAGACACCACAGGGCAAAAACCAGAACAGTAGATAAAGAAAAAAAACAGCAGCAATCTGTAGATAGAAACCTCAGCAATCCAGTAGCAAACACCAATAAATAGCAGGAAATAACAGCAGCATGCAATAGAAGTCACCAGAAGTCGTCAACGGCATCAACTGCAAGCAGCCACAGTACAAGAAGCCAAAGTCGTCCCTGTCGTCAATGTGTAGATGCACACGTGGGCCCCACTTGATGATCTTGGCACAGATCAGAGTGTGAGGATGGAATGAGAGTAGTTTTATACAACTACTGGCACTGGTCGCATGAAGATCAAATCCAGATCCAGGATTTTGGACGGCCGAGATGAAAACTATTGAAAAAGAATGAATATTCACAAAAATTGGTAGAAGACCTACCTCTGATGATCAATAAATCATGAAAAAATCGTCATAAATCCAAGAACCTCCAGGCGACTAAGATGGTAGTCTTCCGCTGATGAGTTGGTGATGATCTCGGGTGGGCCACGTCTGATCAGAGATGATCAGGAATGATCCAGCTGAAGAGAATGATCACAGATGATCATATACTGGCTTCCAATGTTTGGAAAATGATTTAGGAGAAGATCACAGATCACAGATGATCGATTTAGCTCTAATACCATGACATTGAGAGATGGCAGAACAATGATGAAGCTTCAAATGCTTAAATTGTCTATCCATTAGGGACGACCATTCTTTCATTATAAAGGGGCTCAATCCCCTGATTACATGTAAGTGTATCCTAAATATCTGATTTACAAACTAAATATGCACAGGTGTCTGCACAGGTGTCTTTGACTAAGTATTACAAACTAATTATGCACAGGTGTCTACACAGATGTCTTGACCAAGTAATATCCAGATTGGGCCCAAAATGGGCCTGGGCTTGGATTGACAACACTCCTCCAAATCAATCTTACCAAAGTGTTTCCTAAATCAATCCTTATGCGGCTCATACAAAATCAGGCTATTTGCTACAAACGCCCAATGGAAGGGACTAATGAATAATGATACTAAGAAGGAAAACTTTGTACAACTGGATAATACTACATAAAGGATCTTGTAAAATACAACACACCAAGAAAATGGGTTTTAAAGTCCTTCCAACTCCACTGGATTAGCCACTTTTGGCATAAGATCCCCTTTTTTCCTCATTTTTGGCGAGGCAGGCAAAATAGGGGTTGATAAAAGTAGCTTTGATCTCCTTGTTCGATTGACCCCTGCAGTGAAATTCTGAGATCATTCTCAACAAGTCATCCTTAAGAAACTCCAACCCAGCTTTCATAAAGGAAAGAATAAATCACTGACCCAGGAGCCTTGTACCCTCCAAGATACCAGCTCATCAGAACTTTCTCGTCGAAATACCTCTCTAGCCACTCTGTTAGATTTACAGGAAACTGAACTCCACTAAAGTTAGGTCTCAACACACCCTCTACGTTAGAGAATGAAACCACCTCTTTAATATCAGTTAGCTGAATTATCACAATTGATCTTCCACATATTTCAACGGATCTTCAAAATGCAGATATTTTACCAAGGATTCACCAGACCCCGTCATCAATTTCTAGTAAACAAATTGTTGCTGAGGGATTCACCAGTATCAATCTGGGGGTGGGGGGGATCAATTCTGGTCAACTGGCACCATCCATGGACCATGCGCCTATTATGGTAGTTTTTGACACCGTTGAAAAAATCTTGTAGACAAGTGTACATTCCATTTTAGATAGGCAATTTGATGTAATTTACCCCAATCAAAGGGGATTTGACACCATTGACAAAATCTTGTCTGCAAGTGTACATTCCTTTTTAGATAGGCAATTTCATGTAGTTTGCCCCCATTAAAGGGGATTTGTATCACTGTAATCTTTACAATTGTGGCAACTAATGATATATAAATTGAGGAGGCCATCAAAGGGTAGGCACTCATCTTGGTTAATTCTCTCAAAAACTTCTTTCGTTTTCAAACGGTCTCTTCCCTGTCACTCTTGAATCCAATTGAGCAAAGAAAGGCCCATAATATCCTAAATTTTCAAACGGGACATTTCCCTTCTAATCTAAATAGTGTATTGCAATTGCACTTGGAAGCCTCTAAGGATATCTAGAGTACCTCCTCACACTATCAAGCTATAGGCCACGTTTGGATACCATCCATGAAGGGGAATCCTCGCCGGTTTTCATTGGAATCGAGGAAAACCCGGGATTTGTAGATTCTTGGAGCCCCATAAGAGGATTCCACAAATCCTCAAAAATAGCCAGACCAACCCCCCCCCCCCCCCCCCCCCCCCCCCCCCCGATTAAATAGTTGTTTGTGCCGTTTCCTATCAACAATTAGTTTTGGGATTACTGGCTAGCAACTCTGTCATGGTATCAGAGCCAGAGGTCTCGAGTTCGAAACCACGAAGGGCAAAAATGCCCCATGCCACATTGTGTGTTTGTGCGGGCGCAAATGCGCAAGGCAAAAAGGCTCATGCCGCGTTATAGTCTTGTGCGGGGTGTGCTTCGGATCCGGGCGGTGTCCCGCCCGATTGGGGGGGGGGGGGCCTATTTGGGATTACTAGGTAGCAAACCACCCCCCCCCCCCCCCCCCCCCCCCCCCCCCTTCCTCACACAAACAAACAAATAAAATAAACCCCACCCACCACATGGAGTTCCTTTTTTCCTCGCATCCACAGAAAGGCGGTACCACAATGTTTCAGATGGTCATTTTTAAAAGACTGGTTTTTTCTCTTCTTTTTTTTTTTTTTTGGGCCCCACAATCAAAGATCCGAACCATTCATCCCATTTAAAATGCCCAAAATGGCAAGGAAGTCAAATATTAGTCGCTGATTCATCACGGATTTTGAGATATTTACAAAAAAGTCCAAACCAATAGATCTCCTTTTATGGCCTTTTGTGGGGCCCATTTGCATAATCTTAACCATTCATCCTTTTCAGAAGGCCACAAATGGCCAGGAGATTTATTTTGGCAGCTTGATTCACCATGGAATATGGATCATGAGAAACTTGCAAAACACTCCAGATCATTATCTGCCATAGTGCAAAAAAAAGGGATTTTTGGAAGTTCATTTTTTCATTTCTATTCCTGGGACCTCTAAATCACAATCCAAACCGTTCGTCATCCTCAGAAGGCCAAAAACGGCTAGAGTGGTCAATTTTCAGATGTGAATTAAACATGGATTTTGAGATAGATATTTGAGAAAATGTCCGAAACTAAAACATGAAGTTTTTTATTCCTGTGGGACCCATTTGCATGATCCAAACTGTTCATCATCTCGAGAAGACCAAAAATGTCCAGGGGTGAGATTTTAGGGCTTGATTCATCACTGACTGTGAGAAATTTGTGAAAATGTGTGGTCGTTGGATGTACTATAGTATAGATGGTAGGATTCTGAGGTTTTTGTCAAATGTGGAATGCAATGATTCCTCCCCTTAGAAATCATTATTAAGGATAGCCTAGTTCCAGGGGAACGAAGGAATCATCTATTTTCTAGCAAGGATGGTACCCAAACGTGCCCTTGGAGTTAGAAGAACAAACTAAGTAAAGGGTTGGAAGCAATGACAAATCCTCTCACACAAAGAAAAACACATGATAACCTACAATAAGGTTAGTTGTTCAGTCACGTCATCAATAGAAAAAAGAACTCTTGTAATAGTAAAAGATCTGAAAATAAATGAAAGTAATCAAAGGAAAAAATACCAGGCTTGACGTACACGGTGTCTGTAGGAATGACCCCTACTGCCCCATCTTTTAGAAGTGATACAACAGGGTCCAACTTCCAAGTATCTGCTCCAAATGGATCAACCTCGATATAAAGCATTCCATCCCCCTGAAACATATAGCACTTTGTTAAACTAGAAGCCAGTGTACTTTCATACACATCATCTTACCTTAATTTACTGGTATCCCTCTTTTCAAAAAAGAAAAATTACCGGTATCCCAAAAGCCCAGTCAAGAGATTCTAATACATGTGTCACAGCACATGTGAAAGCAGGCAATCTATCTAATGGCCCGTCAGTTTAATTGGTATTGAATTCCTAGGATTTCCAAGCAATGTCTCTCTATCAAGAGCTAAAAGTGAAAGACTTAAATGTGAAGTGCACAAAGGGGCATGAAATAAACTACCCTTTGACAGGAAATGATTACCCACTCATGACACCAGTAAATTAAATCCTAGGAAAGTGATGGCCCCATCTAAATCTCCACCTTAGACCCTTCACTTATCACTTATTTAATAGCCCGTCAACAAAACCTCCTTTTGCTATTAATTCCTAGGAATTTAGCTCGAAGTAGGCAACCATAGACCCACGTCTCCTCAATCTCTGCCTCTAAATTTGATCCCATGCAATTACAACCATGCCCAAATATCATTTTTTTATCAAGGACGCATTTGTCTAATCAGTGTTTAAACTCCTAGGGCTTCTAACCTTTCAATTAAAGGAACTAAAAACTTAAAAATTAAAGCTGAAGATCCACAAGAAGTGACACAGTCCCGATTGATTAAATCAGACTGTCAAGGGCCCAATTAAAACAAACCAGTAAATGGGTATAACCAAACCAAACCAAGCCTTTTCCCACTAGGTGGGGTCGGCCATATGGATTTGACGACGGCAATCAAATCTGTTTAGGGCCAGTAAATGGGTATACGGTAGAGAATTGCATTGAAATCCAGAAATTACAAAAATTAACAAGGAACCCAAAACAACCACAAAGTGACCTTAAGTGTCTTGTCAATCACCTTAGCAATCACATGACACCAAGGGAGCACCAAACGCTGTTTTATTCAATTTAAAAAACTGTCAAACATGAATATTACAGCAAGTCAACTATTGTGGCTATATATGGAGCTCTCCAAAGTCACTCAAAAGTTAAAACCCTAAAAGCCCTACTAAATTGGATTCCTTCCACTCCTAAAAGTTTCTATCTTAGTTTCCAAATCAAAATTAAACAAAAAATGCTAAGAAAATAGAGAAAACTGGATCTGGATTCTCGTCTGGACGTCCCAAATACACAATGTAGGCTATGGGCCCATGTGGCCTATCTGAAGATGAAGCAAATCCAATGAACTGAAAGGAAAGCCTTTAGTATAATTCTTTCATGCATTGGATCCTATCTGGCTCACCAAATCATTGCTCCAAGTAGTTGCTCATCCAGACCCTGTTTGTTTTTCAGAAATTTCTGAAATTGCAACTAAGTCTCTGTCTCTTTTTATTTCACCAAATAAGTCCCTGGTATTCACTTTAAGACAAATTCCGGACTCTATAGGCCCGATTCTTCATCAATTCTTGAGTGAACACTTGTGGGCCTTCTTACGATGCGCTCCATGTAGACTTCGGCCAATTCAAAATTGCAATTAAAAACTAACTCTACATCGTTCTCCCCCGGTTGGAAAGAACTCGCCCTCGAATTTTTGTCTTCATGTTGCAACTATGCTATTTGCATACTGTGATGAGAAATCAAGAAATTACAGAAACTAGCAAAGAACCCAAATCAACCACACAGTAACCTTAAAGTGTCTTCTCAATCGCCCTAGCAGTAACACGACACCAAGGGAGAGGAAACAAAACCCAGCAAAAGCTGCTTTATTCAATTTCATAAACTGTCAAACATGAATATCATAGCAGTCTACTACTGTGCATTATATAGAGCTCTCCAAAGCCACTTAAAACCTAAAACCCTATTAAATTGGATTCCTACCACACATAGAAGTCTCTATCATAGTTTCCTAATCAAAATCAACTAAAAATTGCTAAGAGAATATAGAAATTTGGAATTGGATTCTCATCTGAATGTCCCAAACACACTGCAAAATAGGCTGTGGGCCCCATGTGGCCCATTCAAAGATGAACCAAACCCAACAGTCTGAATGGTATAATTCTTTTCATGGGTTGGATCCTATTTGGCCCACCAAATCAATGCTCCAAGTTGTTGCTTGTCCAAACCCTGTTCTGTGTTTCAGAAATTTTTGAAATTGCAGCTTAGTCCATGTCTCTTCTTACTTGTCAAAACAGTCCATGTTATTCACTTTTAAGCTAAATTCCAGACTGTTTGGGCCCCAAATTCTTCATCAATTCTTGATTGAACCCTTTCGGGGCTTCTTCTAAGATATAATTTGCTCCATGTAAGCTTCGGCCAATTCAAAATTTCAATCAAAAATCAATTCTACATCAAGGAGTCGTCAAATCACCTCCTCTTTCACAGGAAATAGATACGCACTCATCACCCTAGTAAATCAGATCCTAAGGGAATGAGCCAAAATCGTTCCCTTCCTCAACCTAAATAGAGAAATCAATTTCAACCCATTTTCAAATACTGATGGGGAACTTTTTCTCATTTACAAATCAACACCAGCAAATCAACTCAAGCCACCACGCCCCACATGTTCTCTGTTCGTCATTCACACCACACCCATAGATCAATCCAACCCATCACACACCACCTGCAAATCAACCAAACCCATCACACCCCTGACCTCCAGATCAACCCAACTCAACACACACCCCAACCTATAGATCAACCCTGGGAAGCACGGACACCTTTCTGGGGCCGTCGTGTCCGTGTCCGACACGTGTCGGACACAGACACGCTCGGACACGTGTCAAACACGCCAAAAAGAGTATCCTACTTATTTTTTATATTTTATATTTCCGGACACGCTAGGGAGACACATTGGCCTCTTTTAATTGGAAAAAAAATAAAATTAGAGTAAAAAAGAAAAGAAAAGGGGGTTGTTTGTAAAAAGTTATAACTTAAAAGGAAAATGGTGCTCTTTTAATTCGTCCATCCAGCCCTAAACGAAAGAGAAAAAAACCCATTCGTCCGTCCAGCTCAAACGAAAGAAGAAGAAGAAGAACGACAAGGAAGAAGAAGAAGAAGAAGATCTGCTGCTGTACTGCTTCTTTTCCTTTTTTCGCTCATAGTACTGCTTCTGCTCATCAGGTACGCTTTTTTTTTCTGCTGCTGCTCTTTTTTTCTTTCTCTATTGCTACTTCTTTTTTTCTTTTTCAGTTTTTTGCTAAGAATAAAACATTTTGTTGTTTTTTTTTTGTTTAGTTTTGCTCTGCTGCTCTTTTTTTTCTTGGCTAATCAATCTATTTTGCTGTTTGTTGTTTATGTACGATTTTTTTGTAATTTGCTGCTTTTTTTTTTTTGGCTCATCAAATCTGTTTGTTGTTTATGTACTTTTTTTTTTCAAATCTGCGGTTGTTTTTCTGATCATTAGATGTCTTTTTTTGCTGTTTTTCTCTTTGCTGTGTTGTGCTGCAAACCTCCTTGATGCTATGCAAATCTGCAAATGTCCTTCTGCGTGATGTTTTTTATTTTTTGCTGCTGTTCTTTATATTAAATAATTCTTTTTTTTTTATTTATCAACTGCTTCTTCAACCTCTGGAATTTAGGAATATGAGTTCATTCCTAGAACTAGCTCACACCCCCCCTCTAATGAAGAAGATACAAATAAGCCTATG
Source organism: Litsea cubeba (assembly GCA_012931725.1). Lineage (NCBI taxonomy): Eukaryota > Viridiplantae > Streptophyta > Magnoliopsida > Laurales > Lauraceae > Litsea > Litsea cubeba. The sequence continues at coordinate 74,835,954 of CM022947.1, forward strand.
TGGAAATATATAACCAAGTTTGAGAAACTTAATGAAGGAGGGGGGAAAGTATTACAGTGGTAACAACTGGTACTATGGAAATTTTTATTTATTTGATTGCTAAATTAATTACAAAGTTTAAATTAAATTATTTTTTTTAGTATATGATTAGATTTATTATTATTAAATATTAACGTGTCCCCGACGTGTCCGTGTCCTACTTTTTTGAGAAATGCCGTGTCAGCTGTCCGTGTCGTGTTGTGTCCGTGTCCTGTGTCCGTACTTCTTAGGATCAACCCCATCCAACATGAAACCTATCAGAGAAGATGGGCACACAGAGAGAAAGGGCAAAGAGAAAGAAAACTGAAGGCAAGAAAAATGGGGTTGTTGGGCCTGAGGCGGGGATGAGGGGGAGTAGAAAAGGGAAAGGAGAGAACCAGGGGGTCTGTTTGTTCAGAGAGAGAGAGAGAGAGATGGCATTGGTAGAAGGGTCGTTTTGCCTTAGGGAGAGAGAGATTGCTGGCCTGGGTAGTGGGGTTAAGAGAGAAGAAAGGGAAGGAGATAGAGATGGGTCATTTGGGAAGATGGAAAAGGTTGGAGTGATACGAAAGAGGGAATGCGGAGACGGTCATATGTGCCAACGAGATACGTTTCCAAAAAAAAAAAAAAAAAAAAAAAACGATTGTAGATTGTTCTGAAAATCTTGTTCCATCAGGCGGGATTTTAAAGATTGTTCCGCAGAATCCAAATCTTGAAACAATTGATTTATGTCTACCAAATGCAATCCCCGCCTTCTTATCCAATGGGAACACGGGAACGTCCCAATGGCATAATGCCAAACAGGCCCTTAACTATCCTAGGATTAGATTTACTAGGATGAAAGCTGGAAATTTATTTTTCCATCTCCGTATGATTCATTTTCCAATCATCGAGGGGGATGGATATTCCACCTTCATTTCTTCAATTTTAACCTAAGTTTAGAAATATAAAATCTTAGGGTGCGTTAGTGCAGCCGTGAGTTGCCTACATATTGGTGCAGCCACGTTTCCTCGGTGTCCAATATTCCGAGCGGCATTGTTGCTTCTGTTTTCCCCTCTAGCGAGCATCTGCGTTACCCTCATCCCCCAATCCGAAAGTAAGTCCTGCGTTGCCACAGAGGTTTCCTCTTCTGCGTGCTGCACAAACCTCTCCCGAATTGCTACATATTTGGTGCAGCCACGTTTCCTCGGTTCCAATATTCCGAGCGCATTGTTGCTTCTGGTTTTCCCCTCTAGCGAGCATCTTGCGTTACCCCTCATCCCCCATCCGAAAGTAAGTCCTGCGGTGCACAGAGGTTTCCTCTTCTGCGGTGCTGCACAAACTCTCCCGAATTCCTAAGGTTTCCACCTTCCATTACATGAAAAACTGGTCTTAATGATTAAATTGTGTATGTATGTATTTGAGCATTACATGTATGTATTTGAGGATGGTTTTGGAGGTAAAAGAAAATTTGAGGATGCTTTTGGTAAAAAAACCCTTCTTAAAATAAATGGAAAAGTGGTTTCCACTTGAGTCGGAAAAACAGGTGACGTGACAGGCATGGATTCTAGAATCATACATGAAAAATTGAACCCTAAAATACTCTAAAGTCCAAAACCACCCCTCGCCTGCCTGAAAAGGAATACCTAGGAATTCAAAATGATGCAGTGAAGTGCAGTGTAGGCAAAAAAAGGGGCCTAAATATCTGTTTTAGATTAATGAAATGTTCTTTTTGCACAACACAGCTTGCAAAAGAGTAATGGAGTTTTCCTCATTCTCTTTCTCGAGATGAAAGAAAGAAAGTGAGAGAAAGAAATGAATACCTTGGAGAAACGAGGAGGCGATGAGTATTTGAGGCGCTTAGGGCTACGCTTTGCTGCTGATATAGAGATGACCAGGCGTTGCTGCCGCTGAGTCGGATCGGAGCGAGAGGCCGAAAGGCGACCGAGTTGAGGAAAACGGAAACATGCGACAGACGTTCGAAAAGAGAGGGATTGAGATGGCGAGGCGCTTCCACAAACGATCGCCGGCTCCATTGCCATTACCAACGCATCGCATCAAGAGAGAAAGACAACTGTAAGCTTTTAGCTAAGCTTTTGAGGGAGAGGGGCGCACTGCACTGCAGTGTCCTTCTGTATGAGTCTGTTTCGAAGCAGCGATTGAAAAAGGATGGAATTTACCACTGTAGGAGTCTGTATCGAAGCAGTGATTGAAAAAGGATGGAATTTACCTTAGCACTTTGGTCCCGTTTCTTTACTATAATTTATGTATGGAATTTACCTTAGCACTTTGGTCCCGTTTCTTTACTATAATTTATGTATGAAAATTTCAATCGCTGATATTTGAAATATTTTAAATTTTGAAATTTTAAATTCGTTATTTAAGTCTTGTCTGAATTTCTGCCTGAGCTCCCTGAATTCCTGTCAGAGCTCCCGGAATGCCGTCGTCCCTCTCTAAAATTTATGTGCCAAGTGAGATTTCCAAATACTCCTTGTTAAAGTGGTTTTTCAAATGCTGGGTTTTCTGGGATTTCAAATGCCCAGAAATTCTAGTAATGAAATACAGAATTCCTGACAGGAATTCTGAATTATCAAACAACATGAATTCCTATTAAGAATTCTATTAAATAAACGGGGCCCGGTGTTATACTTATGGTACTGGACAGTAGCATGCTAAGTGTGAGTTGATTGATGGGGCCATGGTCAATGAGGGTTGGTTAATTGGTCATGACGATAAGCTCTCTCTCTCCTCTCTCTCTGACATGAGCATAAAGTGGATTGCAAATCTATATGGTGGAAGCGGGCTATGGTTTCATCTTTGTAGATCAGATTCTGGATTCCACATGGAACCTATGTATGTGTTGTATTCGGATCGGGGGTGATTCTATATGCACCCACATATAATGCTGAGCACACCCACTTACTGAACTCACCACCACAATATGTTTTTTTTAAATTGATTTGCCGAGCCCACCCACCAAATTACTGAAACTGCCCACGCAAGACAGCCAGAGGTCGTCTTCCTCTCTCGCGTTCTCCTCTTCTTGGTCATTTTCCTCCAAAGAGCAGCATTGCACAGCGACCAATCGGACTCGTTTTTCCAAAGAGCAGCACTACACAGCTCTTCTTCTTCTTCTTCATAAGACGCTCAAACAAGGTGTCGACTTCTTCTTTTTCTTTTTCTTCTTATTCTATGTTTATCATTTTTACATTCCTTTTTAGGTCGTAATTTTTTCGTTAGAGATTAGAGACTTTTATTAAGATCTTCATTGGGCTAATCCCTGTGCATTTGAAGTGCTGAATCCCTGTGCATTTTGCCAAAACTTGTGGCATTTTGCGATTTGCTCAGCAAAGCAGAACCGTGCAGGGATTTATTGCACAATGTATGTTTACCGTGCATAGATTTTTGCACGATGAATGTTTTCCGTGCATATTTTTTTTCACGGTAAACATATTCTGTGCATAAAAAGTTATGCACGGAACATGTAAATCGTGCACCATAATTATGCACGGTAAACATGTACCATTTATAAATTTTTTGCACGGAATAATTGTGCCGTGCAGAATGATTTTGAGACGATATATTTGAACCGAGCAACACAAGGAAAATGCTTTCTTCTGTTATGCTTTTCTCTTACTGATTTTTATTTTAAATCCAGATTGGAAAATATGCCGAGGAGATCAGCTCGCCGTATTGATTCCATCTCAGATCCTACAGAGAGACGTGCTAGTACTTCTAACGATCCACCCAGAGTGCGGACGAAGGTTGGCGTTGCTCGACCTCCTCGCCAAGTGAAATATCAGCTCCATAGTAATCTTCTTGGATGAACGACGAGTGAAATATCAGCTCCATAGTAATCTTCTTGGATGAACGGCGCATCTTCC